>WJFA01002364.1:0-16266 GCA_009870155.1 Pseudobourletiella spinata | reverse complement strand
GGCTTGCTTACTGTGCAATGAGCTGTCTGAATTTCGAAAATGAAGGACGTGCATATAGTGGAAATACAGAGTGATGATCTTAGAACTGAACCATATTCTAGTCATTGCGACTTCTTTCATACCGCTCTCACACACAATTATCCTTTGCGGAAAATACATGGTCTAATAATAATTTAGTTTATGTTCTTGCTCACAGCTGTAAGGTCATTTGGACCGTGAGTTGGAACGGCGGGAAAGTCTACTGAGAGAAGTGAGAGTATTCACAATAGTAAATAACCTTGGTAGGAACTTTCCTCCCTCACATATTTCGCCACATCTGATCCTATCACAAAGGTGGAGAAGAATGGAGACCTCAGTCATAAAAGATCGTGGTAACATGATTACTACTCTAGGACTAACTGCATTGTGTAGGCCACCATGATGGTGATCGCGGAGTCATTATACTTTCCTTGTGTCCAAATCCCCTCATTTCACCACCTCCGCCTCCTCTCACCCCCATCCCTTGGGAGCTTGCGAGACAATCCTGGTTCTATTGGTAGTGGCTCTATGTCAGAGAAAACGGGATTGACATTACGTAAGAATCATTCCTATGATTACACTACATGTTCCCAAGGTCGGAGTTCGGAACGTGTGATCCTCAAGAGTTCGTGCAAATAGAGAAGATTTGGGCGTCGCAGGATCGGAGTGAAAGTAATGTTGAGGTGAGCTGTGGCAATGGAAAGGGAGTTGCGTGCCGGCAAGAGGAAAGGAGAGAGCAGTCCTTGTAGAGTGTGTATGGTCTTAAAAACTGCAGTCAAACACAAGGAATCCACATTATTACACTCTTATCCACTGATCTGTGAAATAGAACGTTATGTTCTATTAAACGCAAGCCGAATCGGAGGCTTTGAATGATGCTTTCCAATTGTAAATTCAACTGAATTCAGCATGACGATATTTACTTTTGTGTCAAACGTATTTTGATTATAAATATACCCTAAAAATTTTAAGGACCTACTTTCCAGGTTATATCGCTGATTTCTGTAGTTACAGGATATTTTGAGACCTTCAAATATGCAAACTTGAATTTAGACAGCAATATTCTGACCCGATGTAGAGTGCAAAGTTTTACCCGTAATCTCTATGGAAGGATAAACACGACAACTTCACTGCTTCGGAGCCGGGCATGTGTGCCGGAGCAAAGGCTCTGACAGATCTTCCAGCTGAGCGAAAATTGCGTGGAGGCAACTACGGGTCTGCTCTGACGAATTTTCTGGGTGAGCGAAAGTTGTGTGAAGACAACTGTGGAACGATTACTATTAGTTCCTTATCATTGACTCCAGCATGTGTCCAGTGAGTTTGTGTTGGGAAACAAATTTGGATGACTGAAAGACCTATTCGGGAGATATTTGCGTAGAAATTGGATGGAAGGAATAGAATTGACCACATCCTCACAGGGTTTGCATGCTTGGACGATCCATTTCAAGCCAGGTCACAAGTTCTACTCAAACTAACCGACGATCGTTATCAACTTTTTATCTTTCAAAAGGTTTGGATCATCCTACTGACTGCGTATATTTTACTGAAGTTGTTCATATCCCACCATTTTGTTGGTTGTGCGGATCGTTGGTTAGAGAAAAGGGGCGATTTTTTTGGGAATGAAAAAGTGCTTTGCAAACTAAACTACGACGGAGATAGTGTCGTAACTTTGGAAGGAATCGAAGAGCAGGACGGTTGTAACTTGTTGTTATTATTTCGTGGGCTATGAGGTCTCGGGGGTCTATAACCGCTCAGCCTGGGCTGAGAGAGTCCTCACTTTTGATCCCCGCGGCTTACATGGGCTCCGGCACATATAGTGCGCGTGTTGAGCTTGAAAAACTACGACAAAATGGAATGACGCTTTCCCATCCCGTAACTATCCGTCACATTTATGGATTCTCAAGTGTGCCTATAAATTTAGAGGAGCAATTACGAAATGATGTGCCTCCTTGACTCAACCCCGTCTGAATCAGCCTTACCTCCCGCGTCGGAGCAGGACTATTAGCCATAACTTAGCATATTACACAACCCATTCCGTCGGCTGACTTCCAGACCAATAGAGGCAATACAGACTTCTCCGTCGCCCAATCGTAAATTACAATAATCTTCAGAGCACTTTCTCACCCCCCTCCCTGACCTCATCCATTCATCAGACTGTTATTATCGTGGAGTTACGCCAGGGTTCACGGCTCTGGCCTAGGTAACGCAGAAACCTATATTCCAAACTGGTATAGAGTTTCAAAGTTGATGGTGCTTTTAGCAGCCCTTTGGCTCCTTTGCGTATTGATCCAGATACCTACACCCGATCAAGGTGTATATTTATTGGGACTGGGTAAACGGAGCTTGTAAATTGAAAAGCTTAGCGTGCTGAACATGGGAATTGCGATTATTTGGGAAACATGAGGGCCAACGTGTCTTTCATTTCGTGGGATTAATTTTAAGTACTCCCCATAAAATGGCTATTCATAGGATTTATGAGCTGCTCCCATACCTCCATGGAAGTATACGTGTGTACGTACATATTTCTATTCCACCCATGATTTGATCTAAATCTCAGTCGTCACAAAGCCCCAGTTCGAGCGTTCCGTTTTGTGTGAAGGTGTAACTTGGCTCCTAAAGTCCTAGTTGCTGAAGCAAAGAGTCATCCCACTTTATACGTGGATGAGGTTATCCTAAAATGGATGATGTGTGGTGTGAGCTTGAATGGAGCCGGAGGACTGGAATTTGGATGATAAAATATGCATGTGTTATTCCCTTCTCGGTTAGCTGTGAAATACGGATGCGACACCTAACAGTTCTCTATGATAATTTCAATTCCATTTTCCATCCCGGAGTTAAGAGTTGGGAAGTGAAAGAGATTAGCTGTGGTATATATTTTATAACTATTTTCGATATGCTTCTATAAATAAGTTTACGGATTCGCCTCGGCTTCTAAATCAACTCCTGTCAAGATCTAAAACAAAGGAGTTGTCCTGTCGTGGTGGTCGTCGTTGTACTTGTTATTCGCAGTCATGGTCGTGGTTACATGAGCAGGTTTACAATACACAGTATTAAAACTCTCTTGTGCACCTGGAACAGAAGAGTGTTCAAATTCTTGACACAAAGGCGACACACTTTAATGATTTCTCCAATCTACATTGATGCTTGAGCTGCCCTTCCCACGGATTCTACGCTGGAAACTGGTTGTTGATTTACAAGTTTTGATGAGCTTTACCATGCAGACGTTTTTAAATTTTTCGAGCATCAAATCAAAATTTTGGACTGGATGAGAGGACTTCTTTTAGTTGCAAAGCTTACTGCAAAAACGTATAGGCTACAACGAGAGTAGTGATGCGGGACTTACAGGGGGAAAACGACGCTACATGATGTTAGAACTCGTGTAAATCTCATCTGCTCCCGTTTCAGCTCATGAATTTAAACATTCTACTCTTTTCCTCTCACACCAATGCGTTCTTCCATACTGTCCCCACGGATCTTTTAGTCGTTGTATCCCCTCATCAGTTGGGTTTCAAATGACTGCTACCATCAGTGATGTGGCTGTGCACATACGGACCACGCGGACAGTGAATCAAATCAAAAAGAAGCTTTAACGTCCGTCACAGCTGAGAAATCCATGTGAATTAGGGGCCATACACGTGTACATTCTGTTCGGCAAATCCTCGTTACTGCTGTTTACAAAAAACAGCTTAGTTCCGACCCCAAAGGTCCATTAATTTTGTTCTAAGTTGTACCCATGACATCAAACTTAGTGATAAATGTTTCATCCGTAGTTTCCATGAGAACCCCCGATTACGATTTGCTTTCTAATTCCATCCCAACAAGTTTTTAACTCGTGAATTCCGACCATAATGAAAGGGAAACGTGTCTATGGGGCACAATATTGAATTGATTTTCCAGAGCTCGGCCCAAGCTAACTTCCACATCTATACCATATCAAAATTTTCCTCGTCATAATCGAACTGACTCTTGTGTATCCTGTGAAAGAGGTGCATTTTCCAGCCCCAGCTCCATTCAGCAAACTGCAAATCCGCTTAAATTTTCTGTAGTAGTTGCACCAGCTATGAGTAGCAGTGATTCTGATTCCATGATATTAGCAAATAATAGTAGAACGTGAGATGTAATACAAGGTACATACTCTGACTGCACGCATACACATATAACTTGTTCCTGTTTCCAAAGAGGAAGATTCTAGCTGAATCCAGAGCGACGGTTGAGGGAGAAATGAGAGTAAACTGACACTACACTACGTTCCTATCACACTGATTTGTGCAACTTTGAGCCTACTCACTGGCATAAACTTGAAAAAATATGGCAAAAAACTCCTGGAAATCCGCATGCTGGAAAGGTTTGATAAAAAATGGTGTAGGACCATCAGCTAAATGAAAAGTTTGGAGGATGCAGAGGGTGCGGGAAACGTAAGATGATGAAGACGGAAAGAGAGGGAAAACAGATGCGAGCGCGGTCGTAACTCTATCCAAAAGGAAAGGTGAGAGGAGAAAGTATGCTGTGGTAAAAGTATACTTCGAGATGAAGTATCCAAGGCCTCGTAACGAGCTTCACACTTTCTCCTACCTCCAAACCAGGCATGAAACTTTCCACTCTCTGTGCTCCTCTCCCCCTGGAAATTTCAAAGACTGTTATTTCTCCACAGTCCCGTCAGTCCTCAGCCTCGTATGGGCTTGAAGAAGAAGAGCGTGGTGCCGAACGTAATTCTTTGATTTGTAAACCATATTCCAAATTCTGCGCTCGCCAACTTATTGGAGGACAAGATTCATTATTACCGGTTGTTTCCAATTCTACAAGCATTGTTCACTCTATTGATCTGACTCTTCTTGGTAGCAGTCACACTTCGTAATTGGCTGGAATATGAGCAGCGACGTCCTTCGGCTAGTTATGATAGGCTTATACAATGCTGTTCGTCTTCTGTATCCCACCGTGGACAGTACAAATCTTGACAGGGTGGACTTCTGTTAAGCCTTCCACCAATGGTATCTTGTGACATTTCTCAGTATCAGGAAGCGTGCTGGAAGGAAATGGTACACCCCAAGGGTTAAAGCCTTGTAACGCTAAAATTGCTTCGTGGCAACTCTGTGGCTAAAAATAAGCTGGCGGTTTCCCCAAATTGCGACTCACAGTGTGACATCGGGTGGCTGGTTTAGGAATGGTGGATCTGAGTGTTGTGAATGATTCAGTATGCAGGACGGGAATTCGTGTGCGTGAGGGAGAGAGAAAGAGAAGAGGGAGATGGAAATCCGAGATTATTCATGCTCAGCATGAAATCTAGAATTCTACGCGTCACGGCCGGTTGACTCCTCCAGGTCTTCCATGCTCATCTCCATTGCTCTCATGCCATCCTGTTCACGGCACCTGTTGTTTCCTTCTGTCTGCATCCTGTCTTGCATTTCACCGTCGCCCGTCGTCCCTCAACACGATTGCCTTTCCGGAGATTCTAAACTTCATGTATTATTTTGAGAGGGGGTGTAAGTTGTGACGGTGCAAAAGCCAAGTACTGGTGACAGCATATACGAAGTCAATGAACTCATACTCGTTTTACACTTGTGCCGTCCGGTATTTGTGTTCGCGTGATGTGGGCATGTGTTTGTGAGATCATTGCATCTGGTGTGTGTATCTTGCATGCTATTGTCTATGGTTTTTGGAAATTACACTAGATTTTGACCCCCGCTTTCTTGTACATTGGGATGGGGTTGGAGGGGTTTAGTCTTTAGGGACGATTCTCTATAGCCAGAGAATTGGGGATTCGCAGCAGAGCATTGTTTATTTTCGTAGGGTCCGGTAGGATATATAAGGGTACTCTGAATAACGTTTTTTTGTTGTTGTACAGTGTTGTTATCCCCTTGGATAAAATTTTAGGGATGTATAACAGTTTTCGCAATATGACACCCTGTTATCCCTCGCGAGACAAAACACTTGTATGATGCTTAGATGCACAGCAACCAGCCACCACCGTAGTGAGAGGAAAGTTTTGAGAATTTTATTATCTTAATAATCTTAAACTTCCTTGTCAGTATGACGGAATCTAGCGATGTTTTTGAATTTCAGATAAGCAACTGATTTTTCTGTACTGACAGCAACCTTCAAACAACGATCATTGTTATCGTTGCTGCATTTTTAATTTTTACAACTAATCAAAAAGACCAAGAACTGTTGGCGGATTTATTCTCGACAGCAAAAATTGAGAAATGAAAATACAGGGTATCCCATAATGATAGGTGCCGAAATTTCTACGCTGCCGTGGTTAAGCCACACATCGCATAGTGTCGATTTTGGGGTTCAGGTTCAGCAAAAAGTGATGCACCAGGCCTGAAGCGCCGTTACAAGATCTGTCAAACGCGCTATCACATACGTACCTGCGCTAAGGGGTTTAGCAGCAGTAGGCCAAAATGTGTCCCATTTACGGTAATGTCAAATTAGCATGTGATTTTACCCATGCACCATATCTCGGGGACCATTGGGTTGATCTGGCCAATTATGGTACCTAACAAAATCTTAAAACCTCAGCTTTCGAATGAGACCATTGATCTTCGTTGAGCCGTTTAGGCTCTAGAGCGAAAACCAATGTGACCATCATTGAGGGACACCCTGTATTCTTGTTACAATAAAAATTTAATGGCTTGAATTTACCTTGAAAGCTATTAAAATACAAATTAGGTCTTCTCTGAAGCTACCACATTTTTTAATAACTGGTAATTTAGTTTAACAACCTTTGTATGTTAGAGAAAATTTCCGCGGAGTTACTTATTGTTCATTTAGTGTATTAGCGCTTTATGCGATTAAGTACGACTATTACCCACTATAATTCCGTTGACACTCGGGTTAACTTTTAGTGGAGAAATTTGTTCGCATTAATTAATCAAAGTTATTGCGGGTTAGTATTCATCGGAGTTAGTGCACAATTTTGTGTTATAAAGCATGTTCTGGTGTAAAGGGTATAACGGTAGTACTAGTATAGGATATGCAGAAGTACCATTACATAAGGCTGTAGATAAGCAATATTGCATATCTATAGCCTTGCGGATAGAACGGTATGTCTCTATAGCGATACAAAATGGGCTGCCCCATAAAGTACCGTTATAGCTCGATCCCGGTGTACAACATATGCCAGTGTAACGGGTGAGATGTCTTACCAAAATTAACGGCGTATGGTTATCATAACAACTCCTATTATTATTTCCCAGTTCCAGTGGGTCCCCTTGAAGATTTACTATTTTTAATAAATAATAAGGAGTTGCTCGCATCATGGAAAACTGGAGTTCCTCGTAATAGTGTTGCGAGGGAACAGATGAGAGGATTGTTCAGGGCGGTTCAGTGAGAAAATAAAAACTCATTAATTTTTATGACTATGCATCCTCCACCGCGTCAAGCTCTCATATTTCATGTTGTCTACAAATGCGGGAATTAGGGACTTGGAAAATGATTAATAAAAGTCGGTAACCTACATACGCCGGTGAAATACTCAGCGGAGACGTGAGGAAAAGAGTCGTCCCAGAGAATATTCTGGGGTTCAACAGTGGCACGGCCGGACTTGACAGTTGCCCCGCTAACGGAGCATAATGATTAACGGGTTGATGAGTGGCTTCATTTTTCCAACTTTTTTGGCAGTCGGCCGGGAGGGAAAGCCGTAGTGGTTTTGGCCTGACGGGCGAGTCCCGGAGAGATAAGGATGACGTGTGTGGGTGGGAACAGTGAGACGTGACCGTGGGATTCCTGCATTTACTCACAAGGGCCCATCATATACAGGATCCCATTCGAAAATTTCCACTAAATAACTAACCGACCGCTCTGGAACTCCGATGGCGGGGGAATGAGCCCGAAACTATTTCCATGCATGTGTAAACTGACTGAGCGGAAGGGTTTGGTAGAAACAACACAGCAGAGACAGCAGGCAGAGACGCTCCACTAGCGCGTTGTAAATCATCTGGAAGCTAGATTTCATGGCAGTGGGAGCGTGGAGCGGCAAATTCAGATGCGGAATTGTGAAGTGAATTTACCGTCATTTCTCCCATTCACTGATTTTACAAACAACCATCATGTAAGCTCCTTCTTTGTTTTCCCGGGGTAACTCACGTGAGAAAGGTAAGCAGAGCGAACGAACTGTGTATATATAAATGTATATGGGTGTATATGGACCATGTGGTGACAAAGGATCTTCCAACATCTTGACGCAATAGGATCAACGACGTAGAATGTTTCATGAGATGACAGATAAATTTTTTTCGCTAGTAATATTTTGCATCGTAAGCTCTATTTTGTAACAATGTCATAAATTTCGGTTACATGGCCTCGCTTCATATCCGCTTGTAATTTTCTCTGATTTATCTCTACTAATTATAGTATGGAGGTTTTTGTGGCGTACTACATTTCGTGATCAATAATTCTAACGCAAGATCCACGCCATTAAGGGTTTCCAACGCGTAAAAATGTGATTTCCCCGTAAGTATCAATTCTTATAAAAATTAGAATACAGCCGCTCAACTTCGTGAACCACCAGGTGTTTCAAGGGCAAAATTCAGTTTCAGGGACCAATTGGAGCGAGTCTAATTCATGGGGTAAGGCCGAATATCACTGGAGGTTTTGATTTTAGGAAAATACATTTCACGTACAAGATACATCGTACGTCGAACTCAACGGGGTGAAACAAAAAGAAGAATTCCAACAGGGGATGACGATTTTCACCTCAGAAGCAGTGCAAATGGTAACATGGTACCTTCCACCAAATATTTCCAACCAATCAAGGCTGCATTCAACCCCAGACAGTGTTCTTGTGATCTCTATCTGGAAACTAGAATATGAGTTCATTATTAGGTAATAATTATCCGTAAAGACTTGAACTGGCAAACTTATCTCTATCTCACCTCTCTAGTATCGGAGTTACAGTTTTATGGGGCCTCGAAATTAGTTTTCGTTAGATCACAGTTTACTATGCGGTGGCTTTAGTAGTTGTTAATTCCTGGAAACTTCATGTACTTCAGAAATTGCAATATAATCTTACAGTTACTCCCCATTCCTATTCCTAGATTTTCGATTTCCGATTGCTAAATGAAGTGATAAAACAAAATGAGGCAGTCCAACCTTTGAAACCGCAGCTATAAGCTCGCTTCGGTGATTGCATTATCTCGTTTCTTATTACCCTCCTCCGGGCTGTAATAAAAATGGTTTCTCCGAAAAAGCAAGAGCAGCAGTCGACTTGAATGAGAAAGGGAAATATAAAGGGTGTCCCAAAATGATGTCCTCGATTTGTTTTTGTAACAACATCTGAGCCGTGAAACGGACAGGACTGACTTAGGGTCCAATAGAAAGAGGAGCCTGGGGAATTCGTTTCGTACCACTCCCGTCCGAATCAGACAATACGGACCGAATATAAGATTCGAGAAAAATTTAGCGGTTTTTTAATAGTATGGGAGGCATAGGGCAGGAGAGGAGGAATAAAATTCGTGCTTAATTCAAGGTGACTCGGTTGGTAGGGTTTTGGGTAAGGGGGTCACTCTTTTGTCCAAAAACTAATGAAAAGTACTCATTAAATATCTCCTCCCCGCCGGCTTCCCAAATGGGTAACTGGACTGAGATTAAAATGAGTGATCCCCATAGCCAAAACCCTATCAACCGAGCCGCCCTGAATTAAGCACGAGTTTTATTTCCCCTCTCCTGCCCTATGCCTCCCATACTATTAAAAACCTGCAAATTTTACCCCGAGTCTTATCTTCGGCCCCTACTATCTGATTCGGACGGGAGTGGTACGAAACGAATTCCCAAGGCTCTTCTTTCTATTGGACCCTAAGTCAGTCCTGTCTAAGCTTTCTCACGGATCGGATATTTGTCTATCCGCCATCCCATCCGAACCGTATGAATCAGATATTTTTCGCTCCATCAGTATCCGATCCGAGGTGGTGTCGGATAGAAATTATGCTATCCGTATCCGAACCGAAAATATCCTACCCAATCCGCGGATATCCGAAGTCTATTCCTCTCGCGATTACAAACCATTTTGATTGCTAATCCTCTAATTTTAACCAAGATTTAAGACAAGCAAGCTCAAATAACGTCGTCTTCTGCCCGCGTCTTGACAGTGGAATAGCCTACATCTCTTGAAAAAATTGGAATTAATAATAGTTTTTCGTTGAAGGTGCTAGTTTGCATGTAGTCTACAGCGTCTAGTTTCAAAAATACTCAAATTTGAAGCTTCACTAAAATCGTTTCTGTAAAGTTTCACCTGGGATTTCCCATTATGATTTTAATCTAACACACTCAAAGGGCATTCAAATTATCGCAGAATTTGAATTTTACCACATAACTGATCATAAAGCAACGTAAATATCGATTCTGAAGCGTTGTCTTACTGGTTTGTGCAAAGAAGTTTTTTAAAAACACCAACGGGTCTGCCACTTTTGGTCCATTCAAATCCATAATGGAAATTCCATGTTGAATTTCGTAGGAACGATTTCACAGAAAATTTAAATTTTAAAATTTGGAAACTAGGTGCTAGCTGGGTGAATGACTTTAGAGTTAGTTATTCTACGCAGTTATGCCCTAAACGTCTGGATTTGATCCGACTTATACACCTACCTTACCCTCCTATTGAGGCATCTTCAATGTACGCAAATACATTTAATGTGCTTGAGATATGCAAGCTACACGCCTACTACAATTTCGCATTGAATTGCCGCCTGAATTAGTGACAGGAAGTGTGGAGTTAGCACAAAATATCAAGACACACCGGACGTGTCGAATATCCGACACGTCTATCCGAATCCGATCAGAATTTCTGCGAGTCTAATATGCAAATACCTTGAGCTCCTCAATTTCGGATCTGATGGACACCCATCCGAACCGTCAATTCAGATATCTGTTTTCGGATATCCACGGACTATCCGTAAGACAGCTTTTAGTCCTGTCCTTTTCACGGCTCAGATTTTATTACGAAAGCAAATCCAGGACACCATTTTGGGGCACCCTGTACATGCAAAATCAATTAGTCATGCTTTAGGTCGTAAAGTGAAAATACGAGAGATAATGTAGAAAATGCATGCATGTGTATATTTTCAGGGAGTGGGAGCACGGGAGGAAACTCCGTCATCAGCACCAGCTGGGCCACTGACTTTCGACGGGGAACTTCACATCACATGGTTTCCCGAACATTAACGAGCCTTTTATTAGACTTGACTTTTGGCAGTTGCCAGCCGTGATCCAGTCTTGTGAGGTATAATGTCGGATTAAGCACCACCTCCTTTACCACACCACTGGCACTAATAACTCAGGACCCGCACCTCTTGCGCTTCCATATGATGATTAACGAAGTTAAGTTGGAAGAGATGCCAAAGGCCTAAGTACAAGGGGCTCACTCCAATTTATACCGTGGCTTACATTTAATGCGTGCGTAATGCGCGTCATACCTGCGTATGATTCTGGACCAGCCTGTATGAATCATCCCGCCCCTCATACAGTATGATGGACCAGGCGGGGAATGGGGGGAGCAAACAAATGACTAGCCGTTGTGGTATTTTTGACTCCTCATTTCGAACCCAAGTCATGCTATTGTGGGAGGCCAAATGTTTTTCTTCTTAAATTGTCTACGTGCCGCGTCGGAATTTCCAGTCGAATACATTCCTAATCTTCGCGTTGATAATTTCCGTGCAGTGTATTGTGAGGGATGAAAAACGTGCGGAAAGCACACGCGCTCCCGTCAGCCTGTTTGTTTTTCAACATGGCTCATAATAAGGCTGTCAAGGGTTGGAAGGAGAAGGAGCAAACGCACGTCCATATGCAATGCCCGTGGAAATAATATTAAGGGACCATGGAACCTACAAAATGAAATCCTGTGGTATAGCGAGCATTCGTTTTTGCGCCTCTGCAAGGATATACGCGTCTGTTTGGAATCCTGAGAAGATCACGTGTCTGTACTACTGTGTGGGTGTATAGCGCCATAAGCGCCGTGTGTTCACACCACCCACACAACCGGCACACATGAACCTTAGAGCGGCATATGTGAACGTGCACAGTGGAACCGTGGAGAATGGGACATTCGTCGTATTTATTTGCACGGTGAACTTAAGTGGGCCAGAGTGTAGCAGTGACAGTGAATAGTGCGGGAGGGGGAACATTTACATTTACGAGTTGTCAGAAGCTCTTGCGGGAGTGAATAGAGTGAGAGAGCTCCCAGTCTGTGAAATAAGTGGAGGCGGTTGGAAGTCAAAGGAGCCTTAGAATCGACGACGAGATCTTCCGTGCAGATTTGTGTGCCTCGTTGAGAGTGGACCTGTGTGGGTTAGTGGAGTATTACACGTCTCACATTGAATCTCTCTTAGTGTGAGTGCAGCTTCCCCGACCAATCTTGTCAAGTTTGTAAGCATGTGGGAGTGGGAGCCGGGCCGACTGACATCGTAACTCATGTAAATTGCAAATCCCGCCGACAATGGTCCAGTTCCTGTGTTCGTTTGTAGTCACATGGATAAGTCTCTGTTCGCACCGCTCCCATCGAGCTAGCCAGCCACTCAGTGGGAAGTTGATGAGAAGTACTTGAGGTGTTCCCAGCTACACTCGTCCTCACCTGACTCAAGTGTGAGCTGCACTTGAGGTTTTTATCATTTTTGAACTACCACCCTATTCTATACTGTGCTGGGAGACTCTAAGAATTCCCTGGAATTACCACAGATTCCAATTATGACTTACATTATCTTCCTCTATGAGTGCCTGTACATGCATGTTTGACTGTTTACTTAGGCGAGTGTATGTGTAACGGTTGAAAGCCCTTGCAATTTCAATGTAAGTCTGCACCATACGACCTGCTTGGGTGCCCTTGAAGTCGGGGGATGGAGTCAGTTCGGGATATGGGCCGTAAACTCGGCAGCTCGTAGTATTGCCTCAACTCGCGGAAGATTTCAGTTGTTGAAGAAGAGTAACCCATTCCGTCAGGAAGGCTGCTGTCGTCATGCAAACATACAATCACACGGTGGAGTAGTCCACAGATTCGAGTTGAAGATTACCATTGCGGGCAAGGGAGAAGAGGTGAAATCTGTTATTCCTGTGTGCTGAAGGGAGCACTTTTCACGTCGTCGGATTATGCCGGCGCGAGAACAACAGGTGCGTTTGCTTTGCCAAGGTTGTAGCAACATTACTGTTACAGCTGGTCGCCGTTTCCCTCCTTGTGTTTGTCTGCGTCTATATTTAGCTCCCTATATCCTCCCCACCACTACATTTCCCCTAACTTTCCTGGACTCTGGCGTAGTTGATTATTATAAGTTTCTCAGAGGGAGAGCGCAGAGGTTCACACGAACGCTTACACTCGACATTGCACGACCAAGCGCTCACCAACATGGTAACACACAAGGCATACACACACTCATGATGAGCTGGTAAATGAGTAGAAAAAGTTGCCTCGGTAAATCCCCTTAGAAGTTGAGACAGATCAAACTGTAGCAGGGTTTATTACGGGTGATGGAGACAGACTGCGAAGGATGCTTCTAAGGGGGGGGGGATAAATGGGACGCATTATGGTTCAGCATTACATGGCGGGAACTGGGTAATTTGCTAATTAAAATTCCTTGGGGTTCTTTTGGCAAAGTTTTCCTTGGTGTAGCTATTCTATTATCGCCGTTTTCTTTGCTATACCGGTCCATTCGTCGTCAACTTCCTTTTCTTCTCAGTGTAGGATAGGAAGCTGAGTGAGATTAGCTTACCACAGAATGGGCTCATTAGCTGATGTGATCCAGGGACCATCTCGTATTTGTGCGAGAGAAAGTCTGATTTATACAGGGATAAATTTTCTTCCTGTTCTTCTCCTTCGGTCTAATTCCTTCAACCGGTTGACAGACACCTAACTGTCATGAGCGAATCCCTTACAGAACTAAATTTTTTCCGGATTTCTCAACTTTTCAAAATATTGGCCATTAGTGGGAATTTCTAGGAGAGAATACTAACGAGTGAAGCGCTGCAATCTTTTCTCGGATGTGGAATGTGTGTACAGCTGAAATGAAATTCAATGTTTAGTTTTGAATCCAGAATGTATTTATAAGTAAGGAAGCCCGGCGAAACAACCCTTACGCTATAATGTTCCTGTAAATCCAAATAATTGGAATAGATGGCTGAATTGCAAAAAAATGATACGGCATGCATATGCACTTCTATCAATTTACCTCAGCCTTAGGAGGCATCGGTCCCTGATGATTATCATCAAAATTACTTTACTCGCTAGCTTCAACAGTTCTGGTAATCCCTACTGTCTTCGTTGTACACCAGTGCGCGTGTATTTGCTGACGATTTCTTGGGAAAACTACAATAGAGCATGGGGGTACTTTGGTAATGGACACCGGAGTTTTCTCAAATATCCGGTTAGTGTGTAAGCATAACACAATTGACAGTTGCTACGATGGACGCGATTCGCGGGTGCTGCTGTCATAATGTCTTTGTAAGAGAGCTTCTCTCACGTTGCTACTCACCTGAAACGTCGTTTGCATAAGAAATTGGAGCACTTCCACCCATGTGATGAAACGTCATGTCCAACTCACCACAAATTTTGATACGCTCTGGGGATCTTGTTGAAAAAATTTGAAAGGATAGCACGAGGGTATACGAAAGAATTTCGCCAGGTTTCTTACACAGAGCCTCGCACACAAAAGGAAGAATATGCTCATGAAATCCACACCGTCCGTCCTGACTATTTGAGCTAACTTTTTCTGAAAACTGCTCCCCAGGTTCATTTTCCACAATGTCCAACTCCGTTCCGTTACCCAATGAATAATGAAGGTAGAAATGCTGTGATCGAACTTTCCTGTAATTCTGTGTCCCATCCTGCATACGTAGCTATGAGATGTTAAAATAGAAAGTTGCTTGGTTCTGAACAATATATATTTCCTAACATTCATCATCGTGGCCAGCATATTTTGTCTTTGTGACACTTACCCGAAAATTCGGCTACCGAAAACGACTTAACGAAAATCTCAGGCTATGAACTTTGCGCGAAATCCGTTTCCCGAATCAACTTTTACCAAAAGACCGTTTCCGGAAAGTAGCTCACTGAATCCACTTAACCAATTTGCCGACATATTTTATACTTCAAAGATACTACTTCATTACAGTAACTCATGATTTTATGAACTTCCCTCATAGGTAAATGTTGGATCCGAACTCAGTTAAAAAATGTCGGGTAACTGCACTTCAGTTAAGTGGATTCACTCACCAGGCTAGGCAAGCAGCAAATCGATAAACTTTATTCGGTTAAATGGTTTCGAAAAACGATCTTTAGGTAAAAAGTTGATTCTAGAAACTGTCTTCAAGCAAAGGTCATAACCTTACCTTCCGGTTAGGTGGCTTTCGGTAACGTGACTTTCCGGGTAAGTCATGGGCGACCTTTTCTGCACAATTGAGGAGCATTTCGAGTTTATTGGAGGTTAGTGGAATGGAGGGTGAATAAGCTTGCGCAATAGGACGAACGAGTCTTTCAGCATCGCGATAATCACACGAAACACGGTAAGATAAAATTTTTACGGATAAAACAATCGATTATCCACTCGAGAGTAACGGAACTAAATTGTAATCACCGGTCAGTACCTGCTTTCACACTTTTCTGGCCGACCGAAATTAAAACAATCAGATTTCTGAATTTCCCAGCACAACCTTCTCCCGGCAACGTCCCAACGCCTAACTATTCCCCAACGTTCCAAAGCCTCCACTCTTTAACTGTTGGCCAGCACAGGTTATATTCCCCAACGTTCCAAATACTTCTTCATGTGCATACGTCCTAAAACAGTCAAATACGCTACATTTCTATCACTCTCCATAATCACACATCATGCTCTGTCCCCTACACGAATTAAGTAAGGAGAAGTAGAATGTGCATTCGAGAAACTCTCTTATACCCGCAAATTTCACATTTCACCCCCTCCCCCATTAAATTCGATCATCAACAATCCCGGTAAACTTTCTGACACACCAGTACCTATACAAGGAAAACATAACCAATCGATGGTAATTTCGGAAATTTCCTTAACGTCACCCCCTCTCCCCGGGCATTTCATTCCCAGTACCTGATCATCGCAAGTAATAAGCTTCTATAGAGGACGGAAAGCGCTGGCCTTAGCAAGAATGTAGGTTCAATTTTTTTCCAAGAGCCCACAAAAACTTTCTATGTTAGAACAATTATTCCAGTAAGATCCCAAAGCCGATGCTTTAGGGTAAAAAAATGATGCAGTATAAAATTAAAATCATAGTGCTGATTTAGTCATTTTCGTCAAAAAC
>WJFA01002363.1:0-16277 GCA_009870155.1 Pseudobourletiella spinata | reverse complement strand
AGGCCAGAAGTGCCGTGCCACCACTTCACGACTGTCGCTGCATTAAAATTAGACTCAAGTTTTCCCACTTGAGGTGCATGACACCCACCTTGGTGATTTGATTGGAACTGTGGGAAAAGGGATATACGGACTATCCGCTCTGGTGCACCGTGTGGGAGCACATAAAGCTTCGTTCCCGCCCAGGCCACTTGGGAAGAGAGGAAGAAAGCCGGGGAGGGCTTTGGTATGGTATGGCAGAGGATAGTAATTATTTACCCAGCAGCAACACCTTCCAACATCCGCCGTTTGTGTGTCTCTCAACGCATTGTACGAATTCACAGCATTCAGGAATTTATATCAGGCTTCTGAGATCCTCCAATAAATAATGTTGAACCTCCGTGTCGTCTGCAAAATAGGACAAGGCGAAACCCCACCTGGGAGCCTATGGTTTTCCGGAAAAGTTTAACAGTAAGCCAAACTTCCTGGCATTTACTGCGCCAGGGTTGAGCTGAATCTCAGGTGTGGGCAACAAGATGCTAATCTTCGACGATGCTATTTTTCAGCAGTTTAAAACCATATTAATACCACCTCTGGGTCTTCCGCTCGTACCATCATCAATGGAGTGGAAACTGGGAAGCCAAAGTATTGTGAGCATGCGTGAGAGCATATGAGAAACACCGGCTGGGGTAGGGAAAACACTTGGCAAGTGGGAGAGAAATAATTTGGAAAATGTTGTGCGTTTCCCTCCGCTTTGAATCATGTTTTCACGTGGGAAAGCAATTGGTACTGGAAACTACACTACGGTGAATGGAGTGTAAAATAGTAGGGTAATCCCAGCATTCAAATTATCCAACGGCACTAGAGTAGTTCCTAGACCTTGTTAGCGTCGCAGGGATTTAGTCCACTGGATTGAAGCTGTTGCAGTTTTCGACATAATGCTAGAGTCTCACAAGTCGCATGCCCCTCTTGTGATTACTGCTACATTCTCCAGATCAGAGGGGCCCTCACGTATGAGGACGAAGATGAAATGAGTGAGGTGAAGTTTAATAATATACAACAGCATTCTATTCCCTCTGACTCTGGAAGACTCATCATCATCACCATCATCATCCGCCAGATACTCAGCGTCTCCCGGGACTGTAGCTACGAAGATGAACGATTTTAACCCAGCCGTCCGTAGTCTCTTCCTTGAAATTGCTGCCCTTCCTTCAACAGAGTCGAAAACTCTGAAGAACTTGGGAAATTTACTTTTGAAGTACCCTAGAAATCCTCATTATATTTGCCCTCCTACTTTATAGGTTGAGCTGTAATCTTCTCCGGAAAATATTATCCTATGTTGTTTACCATCCTCTCACAGATTTTATATCATTTCCTGGGCGTGGTATCAAGTTTTTATATTTTTCGAATGAAACTACGAACCCTTTTACCCTCCTTGCTACCTAATCCGAAACTTGGTGGGGACATCTGAAGGGGGAGGGGATAAAAGTGAAAGATTCCGACAAGACTCTCTCCAAGTTTCCCCTTATTCTCCACGGGCACCACGGCTCCTTCAACCCAAAAGCCGCACACAATTTGTTAGATTAGGACTCGAAAGTGAGGCCACCATTAATATTCTTAAGTGACTGGAGGAACATGTGCCCAAACATACAGAAATCTTCCATGATGGTAACTATCTGAATGGGAAATTCGTAGAGTCTGCTTCAAACCCGGAAACCTTTGGAGCTCCCGCGTGTTCCTCATATCCTGTAGCATTGTAATTATGATTGAAATAAACTATGTGTGTACGAACTGTACCGTTGAAAAGGAAATATTATTGAGTTGCTGGGGAAAAATAAAACCGCATGTGTATATATATATTTTTTTGTTGGTTTTTCAGGGAAGCAGTAAAGGGAAGAGTGCGCTGCTGCCTGATCCGCCAGCCCCGGCTGTTTTTCAACAGTTGCAAAGCTTGGCCAAGCAGAATCCCGTGTGTGAGTAGCAGAACACTACTTTTGCTTCATATCTATATGTACCCCCGTGACCCTCCCGTTCGACTGTTCCCTCCCCCCATATTTGCTCTCATTCATCAGTCAGAAGGGCTCGCCTGACTCATTTCGTGAAGGATGACACGCGCGGTTTGCCTGAGTAAAGGCAGTTTTCCCCCCGCAACTACTTTCCCTTGTCCCAGCAAACTATAAAATGTCTGTGGAGCGTCGTTGCCCACCATTGCCCTCCGGACTTCATCAGCCGAGTCGCATGATCATCACCATCCCGTCGTCGTTGTCTTCGTCGTCGTCGTCGTCATCATCATCATCATTCTCCTCCTCCGACATGGAATTGTCCTTCACGTCAGTGTTGTGTGTGAGCGGGAATGTGGAGAGCTCATTTGATGCGCTCTGGAGTACTCCTTTGAACCAGAGCGTAACATTACCCCATTCCCTCTGCCCCAACCCTTTGTACCCTGTCATGAGGTAGTGTGCCCCGAAACTCAGCAGTGGGACAATGACGAAGATGACGACGATTTCGACGTTTTTGTGTGCACCTATTCGATGCGTGAAGTGGAGAGTATTGCCCGACTTTCTCATCCGTAGCCATCCTACCGTTTGATTCTGTAGACTGCACAGCAACGACGACTATACTGTCACTTTTTAATCAAAGAGAGATACAGGAGGGGAATTTTCCACCCGCTGCCGCAGCAGCAGCCCTGCACATGTAGCTATGCACGGAATCTACCCTGGCAGACATGCATTTCATGAGACTGTTTGCTCCTAATAATCGAATTACTCGATCCATAGAGCGCCATATGCGCGTCCATGTGCCTGCATTATCCGCTCATCGTATTCTCGCCTGTGACCTCATCAAAATTAGAATAATCTACATGGCAAGCTTCCCCCTTGGACTAAAGATGATGATGAGTGCCAAGATGGCACTGCCATCCTTTTCATAGTTTCCCGCTCGCTTGAGTGAGCGAACTGTGGTCTGACGAGTCCATGGAACGAGCAACAGTACTTATTAGGTCTCACTTGACAAAGCTTGTATTATTGGGGAGCGGTTGAGATGGAACATAACCTCTTACCGACACGGGAATAGAGGATGCAAAAAGTCTGTGGTCCGATGCTGCGTAGATACACTGTGGGATCTCTGCGAGACTCCTCCGCTCTCGTTCAGGGAAATTGGCCTGTTGGAAAGTGTGTGTGTGTTTAGGATGTAAACTCTACGGAGGGCAGATTATTGAAAGGGTTTCCAGCTAAAAGCTAATGTTTAGACAGCCTTCATTACGGAGCAGTTAATTCGCAACCCATGTGTGATGCAGGATGGATGGAGGAGGAAAGAAAACGACGGAGAATAAGTAGAGAAAGAAGGGAAAGTCGGCAACAAGCTAGTTTGTAATAGGGAGAGAGAAAACGAGTGGAAATCACTTGCCATCCATGTGAAGAGGACGGGCGGAGGCTCTGGGTTGGAACATGGACTTTTACTAGTTACAGTAATGGCTTTTGTGTCGCTGTGTGCAACCTAGAATCATTTCAGTACAAGACATTACAGCGTGTGAGGAATCAAGTGTATGCGTATGTATGTAATGTGCATGTTTGCCAATGGGCATGTTTGACTTGTACGTGTGTTCAGTGACTTTCTGTATGCGTGCAATGGCTATGTGTATGTGCACTTTGGTTGCGTTCGTATGTGTGCAATAGTTTTGTGTGTGTAAAATTTAGTGTGTGTGTGTGTAAAATTCAATGTGGGTGTACGCATGTGTATAACGGATGTGTGTGAATGTGCACGGGGGCATCTCCGCATGTACCTACATACTACTACTTCTCTCTGCTCCGCCGTGAAGTACCATAGGGTTGATTGCACTACTGAGCTCACAATTTTCTCCCCTTTGTTCAGTGTAGCAGATTGAAACCGATTGATTTGCCCCTGATTCGACATTCCGTTCTCCACGTGTTTTCTTCTTCTCTACTCCCTTCTCCGTTCTCCGTCTGTCTCCCTTTGTCCTTTTTTTTTGACCGACCACCTAGTGGAGCAAAGAGGAAAATCCGTGTTTCCGTACGGAATGGTCCTACCTGTTTACTCTGCATAGTTTTGGGGTGGGCGCGGAAAGGAGCGAAAAGACTTTCAGAGATGTGACGATGGGCATGTGATCACTGCTCTCATGATGACTGCTAAGGCAAATGCTGTACCTTAGGGCATATTATCTATCCAGAGTGCATGTATATATATATATATGTATACCCAAAATGGCAGTTGCAATTTGGAAGGAACAAAATTGAACCAAGTCATCCGCCAGCACCTCAAAATCCCATGCTCACCTCATGAACGACTTGATTATTTCAAAGAGAGCCGATCCGAGCTACCGGTGCATAACGAAGCAAATAGAATAAAATATGTGCTAGGATGCACTGCGTCACATAGTAATATTCTTGTACTGAATACTGAGCTTCCACGTATTCCCTTGAAGGCTTCAGAGAGAGAGAGAGAGAGAGAGAGAGATAGATCCATAAAATGCCGTTGACACTGTCAAGGACCTGAAGTAACGTAAAATTGACAGTTTGTGCACTTTGACTCCCTGAAGAAACTTTGTTTACATTCTTTAAATCTAGCGTTTTGGGAAACACTTTGGCATCATTCTCGCAGTTGACCATCAAAATACTGAATAAAAGTGCAGGAAAGGAAACATTATTAGTCGGTCCAAATGAAAGACCAAAAGTTTTCCCATTGAATCAATGCATCAGCTGATGTTTGACTTTGATTTATTATTCCCATTTATTTATTGTCATAACTCCAATATTTGTAAAATCCCAGAAGTGGCCAAACTAGATCATGCACACCGTGTTGGACTTTTAACTTGAGCCAAAATCTACTCGGTTGCACTGCCGTTGCCTGCATCTAGACGGTGTAAGGCGTAAAATATTTTTCGGAGTGCTTCACCGGCTGTTTGTATCGTGCCTTAGCGTGTGAGGGCGAATATGCTGTGTATTTGTTTCGATGTGCATATGCTGGTGACGAAATGATGTATGACTATAGGAAGAGGAAATGGCACGGAGCCCCGAGAGAAACTCAAGAAAAGTTCAGGAGAGCGGTATTAAAGGTCGAGCCCAACTTTGACATTTCCCCGTCTCGTCGTCTCTCAACCGTTATTCTTTCTACTCATCCAATAATGAGAAGAATTTATGGGAGAGTAATAGACCTTGTCAAGCCTTAATGGTATAGTGACAGGGCTGGGCGGAAATCAAGTTATGTTCCACTAACTGTTGTCCTAGCCACTGAACATCCTCATCAACGGCTTACTTCCCTCCACATGAGGGGTGAGCACGGGGAGCACTTACACTTCAGAGTCAGCCACTCGTAGTGAAGGTATACATAAAAGTTTTTTCTTCTTCTGTGTAGGGAAGAAATGACCAAATTGAATTATTTATCTTCCGCTCCGCCTCCATGGATTCCCTTCCCCGTAATCTCATTATGCCTGACCGCAGGACTACATAACATCTCTGTCTAGAGGGGCGTGATAGCGTAATCATCCGCACAGCCGGTCTGAGGCATGCAAAAAGCTTTTTAACAGGAGAAAAGTATAAACCTGACAACAGGACATGAAGAATCTGCAGTGGCGAAATATGTCTTACCATTATGGTATACATTTTAAGTTTCCCTGAAATATAGTGAATTTTTATGTATTTTTTTGAATTTTGCTGCCTTGTTGTTGACTTATGGAGAATTTCACTGATTGCTGCAATTTGTTAATTTGTTTACTTTTACAGAAATTTGTGACTTTTGTTGATTTTTTATGAGTTTTGCTGAATGTTGTGAATTTTTCTGATTTTTTTGCTGTATTTTGCTGGAATTGGCTAAATTTGGTGAGTTTTGTCTAGTCTATGTAACCTATTATATCCGCAAAATGTTGGCACAACTGCCAGATTTTTCATGTCTTCAGTTGTAGTGAGCCGATTTTGACGAAAGTTGTATGAAACAAAATCCCAAAGACTCCGCTTTTGTTTAAGACCTGAGTTCAGGTTTTATTTAAGAAGCAAATCGAGTACATCATTTTATGACACCCTGTGTACCATGAAGGGTAAATAGCGTACATCCAGGAAGTGGTTCAAAATGACATTTGACCCCCTTCCGGATTTTGCTCATCGCCGACCTCATCCAAAATGATGATGGGACGTACGGCGTGGTAAAAAAATAAGAAAAGGTAGAAAATGCGGCTGCTATCTTGCGCGATGTGAGGACACACGGACTCGCGGGCGATCTCGTAAACCTGCTTCCTTCAGGCTAATAAGCCATGATGCCAATTTCTAAAGCTGCCATTCCATGAGAGTAGACCATGGAGAATGCCAGTAAGGCTAACATGCTGCGGATACGTTGCTACTAAAGGGGAAAAACTGCTGCGCGTGTCCCAAAGTCGCCGCGGTAACGATCAAATGAGTCGGGTACACGGAAGAAGTTCCGAGAATGATTCACGATAATGAGGGTAGTAATTACAAGTGGCTCATTCATTAAATGTTGTTTTGCTTTGCGCAGTTGCCCAAAATCTACAGAGCATCATACTCCAGCAAATCCAAGACGTTCAGAAGGGAAAGGGTCAGACACCGAATGATCCACACCATGGGAAACGAAGCCCATTCCAGAAGACAAACACATTTAGCCCACCTGTGCCTGGGACGAATCCCGGGATGAACAACAATGCTCTGAAGAACGCACAGCAAACTGCCCTCACGCTCCTCCTCGCCAGCCAGTTGCAAAACGGTGGTGGGGGGAGCGGAGCCTCCGGTGGTGTGGGAAGTCCGGGTAGTAGCGGCAGCTTGTCACCCAACTCGGCCCAGCAGAACCAACAACTGCTCTCGGCACTGCAAGCAATGAGCAAGGGCAGTGATCATTTCCTCAACGGCATTCCTGTGAATAACGGACCAAATTTGAGCTCCCTCCTCGGACTCGCCTCTCCCAATATGCCTCCGATGTCTCCCGCTGACAATACAAACATTCCACATGGCTTCTTTCCTTCGCCGATCATGCTTTCAGGTGTCAACAACGGGGGGAACGACGATCAGTGGTCATCGTACAAGTCCTCCAGAAATAATAGTCCCTTTGCTTCCAACGGACTGCACAAGGTAAGCGATGTCTGCAGTTTTTATGATGTCACTTCGGTGGAAAATTAAAGTCGTTTGCTATCCGCAATCTGGAATATGAATAATCTGTTTTACCTTCAACACTGCTTACGTTGACCTTGTTCTATGGCTATTTGTTTTCAGAGCGCGTTGCTTCCAAGTCCCTCAGGGATAAGCTCACCAGGTCTAGATGTTCCAATGGATACTGGGATGAACGCTCCGAAATCTCCTCCTGGGGATCCCCTTCAAGCAGTTTGGTACTCCCTGTTCGGTCACTCATCCCCACCGGAAACGGGCTCAAATACTCCTGGGAACACGAGCCCACTGTTCATGAAGAGTGCAATGAACATGCAACCCAATGGTTCCCCCATAGGGCGAGCTGACAACATTTATGGTATGCCTCACGGGCAAAGTAGCCACAAGAACTCTCCCCCAGGCTTCGCCACACCAAATGGGCACCACCACCAGAGCCGTGTGGGCACCGGAGAGTTGCAAGATGCTATCAATTCTCTCCTGAGCAGTCCGCACAATCTGAGTCACTTGTTTGGAACCAGTAGTAACGCAGAGACCATGTCCCCTCCACCGCAGTTCCCCAACTCGACAGGTCACCACGGAATGCCTATACCCGGACCGCAGCAGCATCGAATGAATCAGCTGGGCGGGCACATGGATAGCAATGGCGTCTCCAACGCCATTCTGGACCTTCTGATGCAATCTATGAAAGGGGATTCACAGCAGCATCATCAGGGCCCAACCAACGATGGTTTCCACAGTGGGGGTGGAATGAAGCACAACAGCTGGAGTGCCGGAATGAGCTCTCCACCCTCACCGATCGGGAACAACCGACCGTTCATGACCAATAATGGACACGGTCAGCCGATGCCCCAACGCAGTGGTTCGAATGGGAGTAGTGAGATGAGCAGCTCCAGTCCGAGGTCACCCAGTTATTCTCCCTTCTCTCGGAACTGCAGCAAAGGGTTGATAGATTCGGGAAACGGGAATGTTTCCCCGACACCGACGCCCTGGAGCAATACGGTGGTCGGGAGTCCCCCTCATCCAGGTTTTGGCCCGAGCAGCTTCCAAAGTCGGATCTGGGCCCCTTCAGTCAGTCCTGGTGGCACGAATAACCTGATGAATCCATTGGGACAGAAGCGGAAGGTGAACCATGAATCCGTGGTTGAGCCCGAGTTTATCGGCCACCAACCTCCAGGCCTCGCAGCTCACTATGCCGACTCCTACTTCAAAAAGAAGAAGAAAAATTAATATTTTGGACAGCAGTACTCAAGCCGCAATCACTCTGAGAACAATCAGGACGCATAAATGATAGGTCTCAAAGTACCCATTATCGTCACTTCTACTCAAATTTCTACTACTACGCCGGTCCATAGGTTTCTTCCCTGTATCATATGCGACGGAGCAGCCAGCTGTATTTCCTCGTTGGAAGACTCACGTTTGCACTATCAAGCATATACATCTCCACACTGACTCTGTTTCAGGCCAGCATCAACGGGTTTGTTTCTTTCACGTGTTTTGAGGCTGTTGGACATCTAAAAAAGAATGCTTACACATTTCCGCACGTGCTGTGAGAGGTACGGAGTAGGGCAATCTTTTGTGAAAAATTTTCAGTGTATGACACTGCAAGCTGCGTGTACTTATTCTTGGGGAAAGACTACATAAACTATCATTTGCTAAAGCTATATGTACGATTATCATTAAACTATGCTACTACTACTACTATTATTATTACTAGGTAAAAAATGAAACCAAAGACAAAGTGTACAGTTGTACCTGCGCCTGGTACCAGTACGAATTATACGAATCATCCTTATCTGATTACGAGCCTTGAAAACTTCCGAAAATCCATTCTATTTAGTCAAAATTAGTTTTGAGAAATTCTTGTTTCTTTCATTATGCCATTTCCTAAAACCGTAATCTCACCGGATCCTACGGATTTTGTAAAGGGTCTCTCAAAGTAATTTTGCTATTGTATCGTATATTATTATTGTAATCTTCATTCTCTTGGCGTGCAGTGTCTCCACATGTTGTATAAATGCGCAGTGTTGTTTCGGAAAGTCTGTAATAGTAATGATAGGGATGGGATTACTCTTCTGTGATGATAATGTACATCTTTCAAAATGCTACCAGGGCTCAACAAACACGTAAAGCCAACCCACGAGCTAAAAGTATGGGTCGTACAGGCGTATATAAGTGATCCTCACTTGAGGGAATTGCACATAGACAGATATCGAGTTCCCTGCAGAGTCTTCAGTTGTAGGAATGAGTCGATTTGATAACTGTACGGCGCGGGACTTGACATTCCAGAATTCATTTTTTAGACTTAATGTGTACCCGCTACTTACAGCAGCTATAAACTTACGGTTACTACACCTGGTCAAACAAAAAACTCCATTTTGACGTTTTGAAACACTATATAAACACTTGCTTGTGATATCATTGTCATAGTTGATCAGATTTGAGTAATAATGTTAATTATTTTCCATAAAAGATTTCTTCAAATACTTGGTAATACGGATAAGGTAACGAACAAAATCCAGCCTGGGTCAAACAATAACCGTATACACTGTAGCTAGCAAAATAGCAAACTTTGAAAAATCTCTTAAAACAATTCATAAGATCACTGCTTGTCTGCTCCTTCTGTTATTACCTCTGTTTGCTACAAAAACGTGAACGTTCTTATCTCAATTACCAGTCGCATAGTGATTTCGTCCCTTCTTGAGAAACGCTGTTTTTCGTTATTGCCCAATTTTGACCTTTCTTACCGCTGTCGCCGCCGCACATGCGGTGCATGAATTTGCCGCAGTCAATCTGGGGTTGTTATTCACCCTACTAAAAAGGCTGTCTTGTAGGGTCTCTAGCTTTAGGTAACACGTTCAATTTTTTGTTTGTTTTTGTTTTTCAAATCCAAAACCCGTTCTTTTCATTTAACTGCCAGTCCAGAAGCTCCGACGCAGCGGATATTTAAAATAAGCCCAGAGGTCGACGTCTACATAGAAACATTTTTCGCAAATTTTTCCGATGTGGTGTCGTACCCCAAACGTTCCTCACTTACTTACGCGTCCATGTTTTTTTCGAAAACCAAAAATGGTGTGTTGTTATGACTCACGCCCGATAAACTACAAGTTCTTCCCACCATCGCACGCTCCTGCAGAAACTTGATTATTGCAAATCTTGATAACTTCTAATTTCATTAAAGTTGTACAAATTTAATCATAGAGTGTTGGCGTCCATGGGTTTCAGAAGCGTATTCTGATGCTATGAAACTTTTCCAACACTGAACATGAGTACCTTGAAATGAAAGTCAGTCGAATTTTTAATGCATGAAATGTGTCGCACGGTTTTCATACGGAACGACAGAGGCGGTCAATATAAAGTTTTAAGTCACATGCGTCCTTCATCCAAGGAACGCCCCAAAGAATGTAGTGACAAGTATTAACACAGAAGCTCTTCAGCGTTGAAGTTATAATGATCCATGTGAACCGCGAAAAGTTTAATTATTAATTAATTAATTTATTTATTTAACATGGTGTACGTAATTATTTATTTATTTATGTAGTAGTGAAATATTAACTTATTTGGATCTAGTTGCATAACTAATTGTATTATATTGATCAGTGGGTTCGGTTTTCAGTGGGAGTAGGGACGTAGAATGTACTGGTGTTAATGTTCTCACTCCGATTTTATAGTCGTTTGTTTAGCATATGTGATATGTATTATGAACACAGAGTATGGGCAAGTGAGTCCTGGGTGCTTGTTGTTCCACTTGGGATGGGGTGGGTTGTAACCTCCCTTATTTTACAACAGTGACGTAATGATATCATCGGTTACTGTAAGAGGCGCTAAAGTGATGATTAGTGTTGGCTTAAAATGTTTGTTGTATTTTGGCAATTGGTTGACAAATTCACTTCAGTAGCGCGATTATGGTCATGAAAAATCATGAGGGTGGCCTCAGGTCCTCCATCTCCTACACTGTGCGTCATTTTCTTGACTCTTCTTAGTCGTCGGCATATAGGATTTCATTTATAATATTTTAAGTGAGGACCTAAGTTATATCATGTCGGAGTCGGATATTGTAGTTTCATTCACTTTTTTTATTATTACAATTATTTAACGATTACTATATTTATCCATTAAACCAAACCATCACCACAGTGTGCAGTCGACGGTTTGTGAAGGTAATCAGAATGTGATGTTTCATTAAGACGTTGATGCGGTCTGTGAACCCAGATGCAGGGAGAATACAGCGGAAGGAGTATCTTATTTTGCACGGAAGTAAGAAGTATAAATCATGTACGTTGATGCATTCTCAAAACCAAATAATCTTTTCCCCGTAGGTTTCCGAGTGAGGGATTCACCGTAAGAATGCAACTGTCACAAATAGAAATTTATTTTGGGTCGGTAAATATTCTCTCCTTCACTTCTTCTTCTCGACATAGTGTAATATCAACATCAGTGGAAGCCCGTTACTTGCTCTTTACTTACTTGTAATTGTGGGCATTTCAACTACGCCTCAACTTCGACCTTTGTAGATCTCGTCGAGGTAAAAAGTGTAGCTCTGATGAATATCCGGTTATGGCAGCAGAATTTTGTTGGAATCACGTTCGATGAAAGTATACTTATTTCAAGCTGAACTTTCCCCTCATAAACCCTTCGAATTGAAATCTACGGAACAAGTGGATGGACAAATTCACTAATTTTCACTTTTTCACTTTCACCAAACTACATCCCTGTGTTTGAGTAGTAGGACAAAGTGCAATCCGAAAGCGAGTAGCATGCTACCCGCAAAAATTTTGCCCGCATATTAGCGCCACCGCAAAAGGTCCTGCTGAACAAAAAATAGGCCTAAACTTTGTGGGCAGTTCTGTGGGGGAAAATTTATGGGTGTAAAATTATACCCCCAGTTTCGAGTTGCATAGCATTTCAACTTTTACTACCTACTCAAAGGTGTGTCGCTCACAGTGAGAACAGCAAGTTCTGTCCTCACTTGTTCCCTAGATTTCACTTTCATTGGGTAGGTAGGGGAGCATGCAGATGTGATAAGTACACCGTTTTCCTACGCGCCTTCCAATGCCTTCATGGGAATCACGTCAGAAAACTAGTGAAGTGGAGCCTTGCAGAAGTGTGAAAAACGCTCATTTTCTAATGTAGTTTTTGAGTGTTCTGGAACATACTGCTAGTTGGCGATTGACCCGGTGAAAGTCTCCTCTCACTCTGCACGCATGCACCCTGATAATCCCTTGTCATATCACGAGTGATGTAGTTACAATGAAATCAAATTAAAGAGAAATATGCGCATTGGGCAGCCACAAAGAAAGGCAAATTTGGACTCCCATTTTCAATTTCTCTTTGCTTATGGTACCATCTGTGAATATTTACAGAGAGGGCTTGTAGAAGGCAGTAATTTGTCTTAATTCGTAGTCATCTGGCAACGTCTGCTCAGTGTCGTAATCGTTTTAATTGACCTTTTCCCGTTCCTTTTTCTCTTCCTCCATCGTCATCCTTGGTAATGTTGTAGAGAGATATAGGAACGTACATTTTATTGATAATCTGGGGGTATCGTGCCCAGAAATTCTTCTCCGAAACCGCCGGGATCTGTAGCTAAGGAAAGCGTGAATACTGTAACTGTTACGGAAGCTCTTTTTAGGGAACGTATGAACATTACCCGGACGTCCGGAGCTACGATAAGGTTAAGGACATCTGACTCGAGGCTTAGTTACTATAGCATGACTCAGTGTGAGTACCAAAAATTGATAACTTTGTTAACATATTTTGTAGCGGTTTTGCAATATGTAAGTATACGTAAGACTATGTATAAGTGTAAAGGTCTCGGAATCCCTTCTAAATGCTTCAGAGCGTATTTGTGTACATGGTAGTGGCAGTAGTAAACGAATTTAAGCTTACTCAAAGCTCGTCGTAAAGAAATCTCAGAGTGAAGTTTCCTACTCCATTTTGCGTCGGATCAGGAGAGGAACTCATGGAAATCTGTGGCTGTCATAGAATACTTTTAATTTACATAATAATATACT
This sequence comes from Pseudobourletiella spinata, assembly GCA_009870155.1. Classification (NCBI taxonomy): domain Eukaryota; kingdom Metazoa; phylum Arthropoda; class Collembola; order Symphypleona; family Bourletiellidae; genus Pseudobourletiella; species Pseudobourletiella spinata. Next base: position 3,172 of record WJFA01002363.1, on the reverse strand, counting down.
CGCAAAATCCCCTTTTTGGTGGTTGTACCCCCTTGTTTCCACGACGTACAAAACTCGCACTGTGTCCACAGTGATAATACTCCAACAATACTTCGTAACGTTTTAAATACAATCGCTCGACCAAACCTCTTATTGCACTGATTTTCTGAAAAAATTATTAGCGGTCAAAATTAAGTGTATTCACCTCAGCGAAGTCCTTCCGATCGAAATAGCGTCAGCGACGCCTTTGCTGAGGTGAACTTAATGTCGATTTTACTGTGCCGATCAATTTTCTTGGTACTGCGCGTAGCAACTGTGGCGCGCAATGGCGCACTGTAGCATTTTCATGAAAGCCGGGTATCGACACTGCTCACCTCTTACGAGATTTTAATCAAGGAATATCCATGAAAACTTGATTGATTATTGTGGTATGTAGGAAATACATGTTGGTGCTCCAAAGACTTCAAATTTTCACAAAGTCTCAATAATAATTAATTAACTGATTGTGTTTTGCGGGTGAAGTGTAAGGTGAGATTTGTGGTGATTTTCGGTGAAAAGCTAGTGTGAAAGAATTAATCATTAGTAATAATTTATACAGGTATAGTTTGAGTATGCGAGATGTTATCAAAATTTTGTCATCATTGTTCAACCTGCGTTACTTTTTGAAACAACAGGAACGAAGGTTAGATGATAGCGGGTTAAAATTAAGCAGCAGCGGAAAGAAGATGCGCTGATGATGGACCACGAGGTTAATTTTCCATTGTCGAGTATTGTCATAAGGATAATTTTCCTGTTATTTTGGCTAATTGTAAGACAATCAAATCATGAACTTGCATGAAGGTGATGACTCAATTAATTTGTCATTGTTCGTCACTTGCAGTGAGCATGAGGATGGGCCCAACAAGGGTATTTGTTTATCAATATGACGATAATAGTATGTTTTCAATACTTTCATTATTATTGTCATCCTTAGTATTATAATCGAGTTATTTTAGTCACTATATCTGTATCGTATTTCTACTTAGAGGTCACTTTTTTCTGTATGGGTATTATGAAGTTAATTGGTCGTGGGACTATAATAAGACATTTCATTACTTACTGCTTGTCAAATTCACGTTAGTAGTAAACATGCTGCTGTTGTAAATGAGGTTTTTTCTTATGCTATTTTTTCGGCAATAACCTCGAGTTTTTCGCTGAACATACTGCAAGATGCAATGGTTTCGGCAGTAAGCATATGCGCAACAAATGAGCAAATTTGTAATAACTCTGACGAAAATGTTAACAAACTTCCTTATTAGTACGTTTTGTATATCCCTTATGGTGTTTTGGTTTTTACTTGTTACTTAAAACTGTTGTTACAGATACTCTCTGTAAACAGTAATTTAAACAGTAAACTTTATCAACTGTTAGGCGTTGTACATGGGATATATTTTAGATTTTTTATTATTATATTGTTTTTGTTGTCGTTGTTGTCGTTACTATTGTTGCTAAGTATTTATTCGTCGTTAATGTGGTTTTACCTTTTAAGGTGGTGTTGTCTTTGGCGTGTGTGCGTCCTTTTTTAACTTATCAAACAGACGACTCCGAGAATCATTTTGCATCCAGTACGATGATTCCGGTGGAAAATAACTGACATGAGCATCTTGCTTTGTTTTTGCTAGTAGAGTACAGAACACTTAAACTATTACAAATCGGAGTATTTTGTAATGTTACATGATCGGACCACTATTATCATAAGGTCTTTAAACCTACCAGACACTCTTTCTTCGTAATCCAATGCAATAGACTCTTCACAACTTAATTGCCTGTACGACGGTTCCGTCGTCGACTCCTTTCTCTTTCTCTCCCTCTCTGTCTCTCTCTGTTATAGCCTAGTACACATTGACTCCTCTAGTGGTGCTGCTGACCTTCGATATTGTGCTGATGGAAAATTGTGTAAATCTGTTCTCTGAAACACTTTTTCACTCGGTTTTTAATCTCCGTTGAATCTGCAAGATGTCCCAAACTAATTTATCAATGTTTTTAATCGAATACAACCTTAAACAGTCAGTGCGTGTAGATTCACGATGCTTTCAATTGAAACCAGGACGTCGGCATTGGTTGGGTACAAGAGTTATTGCAGTCTGACGACTGCCTTAAACTTTCGGGAATGCTTTATTTGCAAACAAATTGTCACTCAGCAAAACTTAGTAGCTCATAACTAACTACTTCGATGCCGAAGTGGAAACTAACGAACTATAACGAAACGTAGCCGAAATATCTCAAAACCATGCAGTACGTGTGGTCACTGTGTTGTATGCACACTTGCCAAAATTTCGGATTTCGTATTTTCAAGGTACCAACTACAATGATTTTACACTGAGTTTATGCATGGATGGATAAGTTCAGTTTGTTAATCCAATACTGCTGGTAATCCGTACACAATCCTAGCATTTTTACTCAGCATCAAGTTACAGCTCATGTCATGTCACAACGCTTGACTATAAAATATGAAGCAATCATGCGATTTCAATTTCCAAAAAATGTATCCAACACAATTCGACATCAATGATTTTAATTTAAGACATCGTGTATCTATGTTGACTTCCTGATACAGAGTGTTGTACTCGAAACCAAACTTTGATACATCAGTCTAAGGCACTCGGCGTAGATCAGAAGGCTATCCGACTTATATATATATATACATATACTTATATATTATACTCGATTCTGTCTCAAAACTCACCCTGATAAATACCTGTGAGATATTTATGCCACTGAACCTATGTGCTGTCTTTCCATGTTCCCAGCGTGTATACGGTCGTTGAGCTATCAGAGGAGCTACTTTCTTTACTTTTCTTCAGTCACTTCCTATGAAATTTACTACATCTCACTTTACCTGTCACGTCTGTCAATAAAGTGTCACAATTTTTATTACATTCGACGTTTCTACGGACTCTATTTTCCCTCATTTCAATAATGGAACATTTGATTCATGCTTGCTGTAGGGTTTTCTTTTCGGTGAGCAACTCTTTAGACTAGTTCAAAGTTGGAATCGACAGGCGATTTCATTTCATATATCACACTTCTTAAGGTGACGCATGAATTTGAATAAGCCTGTGAACGAAAAGGAAAACAGACAGTTTCGTGTGCCTCATTCTCGGTTGACTGCAATGAAACCCGTAGCTGCATGAATCTTTTCTATTATCAAATG
>WJFA01002362.1:0-16280 GCA_009870155.1 Pseudobourletiella spinata | reverse complement strand
AAGTGGCATGGTTGGCCACTAACCCGGTGACCCGTAGTCGTGACCTAAAGTTAGACTTAGGGTATAGGATTATAACATGGAGAAAGTACATAAGGCACTATGTTGGGGTTGTTACAGGCTCCCCGCCCGAAATTTGGGTTCGGGGAACTTAAGAACCCAGATTTCCAAAGACAAACAACCCAAAAGTTTGTGTAATGAAAGTTATTAACAAAAAATGAAAACGGAATGGGAGAGGAAAAAAAATTTACATGGCATGGTACGGCGAGGGAAAACCGCGTAAAAGATACGAACAAAAAGAGATACTCGTGATGACTGTTAACCCACTGAACCGGAAAGGCATCCAGAGGCAATGTAAGTAGACAGCAGAAAAGCGTTAAGCAGGGGGGAGATTTAGGGTCAGCTGCAATAACAGCTGCCCGGATGGTGTGACACACATAAGGCCTCCAGACCCAACAAAAACCACCCTTTTGAGGCGACCGTTCGCTGGCGGGACGACGCCCGGACGACCCATCCCTGAGGTCTCGAGAGACGTGCAGACTCCATAACTGGCATATATCGTAGAGAGGACTAAATCTTTTAAAGCCAAGAAACAGTGGAACAGAGATCATGGGGCAATCGAAATTAACATTGAAGTAACTGAAAAAAATTATGAGAAGGCTGTCATGGAAATCCGAGATTCCTCGGAACCCGACATAACAATTCAAGCAACTGTACAAATAAATTTACAACAATGAGATTTCAACGTCAGAAACAAGTAAGTTATGTAGTTTACGAGAACGCAGTCTCAGTTGGTCCGTATAGTCAATCTTACGCCAACGTGTAAGCGGACGAGAAGTAGAACTATGCGGTGTAAGTTGTGGAGGTGCTACCTTGGACCACCACACAGTAGGTGGAGGGGGAGAAAGTTTTGGAGGGCCAGCGGGCACTGCTGGAGTCGCGGCAGGGGAACGGACAGCGTCCATGGGTATCGCGAGATGAGGGACGCTGACTGGATTCACAACATCGTCATCCACTAAATCGTGTGGGTCAATAGTAGCCACACTAGAATCCAAGCTGATAAGATTATCATCACTATTAGTAACTAAGATATTATCCGAATGGGGTAATGACAAGGTAGTAGTTGGGGGAAACTTAAGAGGGTCCCGTAACTTATAATAACGTAACTGATCTATGTAATACATATAAACTATGGAATAGCCATCTAGACTACTTACTTCGTAATTACAAGGACCTAACACTCTAGAAATCCTAAATGGCCCACGGAACTTTTCAGTAAACGCATGTACAACACTTTGTGATTTCTTAGAGGGTATGAATACAGACGCAACAACAACATCATCGACGTTATGTCTTGTCACGACGTTTTTCGTCGTAATACTTCTTGTGACGAGAGTTAGCTTGCTCTGTTTTAGTAGTCACGAAACGTAGAACTTCGCCGTAAATTTGATGTGCTTCGTTGATTTCGTCGGCAGTGACAAGCTCGTCAGGGTCCTCAGCAGTATCAGGAAAATCCGCGGGAGAAAGCACATTGTCAAAAGGCACACGTAATTCACGATTGAACATGAGGAATGCCGGGGAAAAGCCAGTCGTCTCATGCTTACTGCTTTTTATGGCGAACTGTAAGTAGTGAACAAACCGAGCCCATCTCTCATGGGAACAGTCGAAAACGTAGGAAGAGATCATCGGTTTGAGGATACGGTTGATGCGCTCCGTGAAGTTCGACCGTGGGTGATAGGGCGTAGTAGTCACATGTCGTATATGCCAGTTCCGAGCCAGCACCTTCATCAAGAGGCCGGTGAACTGGGCGCCGTTGTCACTGGTCACCTGCTCTGGAACACCGAACCTAAGGAACAACTCAGTTAGGCAGTGTACAATAGCTGGGGCCTTACCGTTGGGAAGAGGACGCAGTTCCACCCATTTTGTGAACTTGTCCACCACGACAAAGAGCCACTTTTTGGGACCAGGATAGGGCACCATTAAGTCTGACCATTAAGGCTGAAGGAGACCAGGCGGCTTCTGATTAAAGTACTTAAACCGTTGGCATAAGTCACACTTTTTGACGTATTCCTCGACGTCCTTCCGCATGGTGTCCCAGTAGACGCGATCCTGTAGGCGAGCGTAGGTCTTGTCGATGCCCAAATGACCCGCGGATGTATCGTCATGGAACATGTTTAGTAACTTAGCCCGCATGGACACAGGTACAACGAAGAATAGCTTATCACTCCGCTTTCTGTATAATACGCCCATCCATATGACATAGTCATCCTGAATCTTAGCTTTAAGAGCTTGACAATACGCATCTAAACTTTGCTGGTCGGCTAATTACTTTTTTTCTACGTCACAAGCTAACATATTAACTAGGAGGGTCGTAGGGGAATACATGTAGCTAGGGTCAACATCTTTGAAGCCCTCAACATCCTCAAGTTTCACCCTACTTAGAGCGTCAGTCACTACGTTATCCTTACCCTTGATGTATTCGATGCAAGGGGACCATTCCTGCAGTCGGATAGCCCATCGAAGGAGCTTCTCCGACTTCCTGGACTGGAATAGCCAGACCAGCGCCCGATTATCCGTTTGGATATCGAACTGCTGGCCATCTAGAAATTCACGGAACTTCTCAAGAGCATAGACGATGGCCAGGCACTCCCGCTCGGAAGTGCTCCAGTTGCGTTCCGCAGGTTTCAAGACCCGGGACGTACAAGCGATGGTCCGCTCGCCATCGTCCTGCTCTTGAGTGAGGACAGCACCTACACCCACCGCACTAGCATCCGTTCGTAGACAAAACTTCTTGAAGTCCGGCATAGCCAAGACTACGTGGTTCAGCATTTCAGATTTTAGGGATCGGAACGCGGCCTGTTCGCGATCAGACCACGCGAAGCCTCTTTACCAACCGGTAAAGAGGTTCCGCCAGAGAAGAGAACCCAGGGACGAACTGGCGGTACCAGCCCGTCATGCCCAGGAATCTCAACAGCTGGCGCTTGTTTCCAGGACATGGAAAGTCCTGGAGCGCCTGGACATATGACATGTCCTTTTCAATCCCACCACACGAAACAAGGTGACCAAGCAGTTTGACACGAGAGCGACCAAACTGACACTTGTTCCTGTTGACGATGAGGCCGGCTGACCTCAACCGCTCGAGAGCTGCTCGCAAATGGCGCAGATGCGACTCGAAGTCCTCCGAAAATATATTAATATCGTCGAAGTAGACATAAATGAAATGCTCAAGAAGTCCGTCGAAGACCTTGTACAAAAGCCGCATGAAGCTGGCCGGAGCGGAGGTCAACCCAAAGCGCATGGCCACCCATTCGTACAGTTGGTCTTCAACGGCGGATGCCGTTAGGGGGCGAGATTCGGGAGTAAGCTCAATCTGATAGTAGCCCTTCTCAATATCCATGGTGGAGATGAACTTTGTAGATTTCAGCTTACGTAGTATGGAATGCAGCCTAGGCATGGGGAATGCATCCTTTACCGTCTTTTGGTTAAGAGCCCTAAAGTCCATTATGAAACAGACGTCACCATTAGGTTTAAACTTGACGACGAAAGGAGAGGAGTAAGCTGAGATGGATGGCTGTATAAAGCCGGCCCGCTTAAGCTCCAATAAGTGCGTTCGTAATGCCTGGGCTTTCCTAGGAGAAAGTTTGAATGGAGAAAGGCGTATAGGCTCCTTATCACATAGGGGTATGTTATGCTGAATAAGGCGTCTGCGCCCAACTGGGGCGTCCACCACGTCCTTGAATTCATTCAGCAGCAACTCAATACGCTCCTGCTGAGAGGCATGCAGTTACGAGAGATAGGGAAAGAGGGACGAGGGTAGAAGAATACAAATTCCTCGCCCGGCTCATCTCTTAATGTAAATTTATTCCTAGAATTCAAAAGGTCTAACCCAGCATGATGCATGAAGTCGACGCCTAGGATGATGTCCACACTGAGGATGTCCATCACCACGAATTCAAAGGAGAAAGGAATAGAACATAATTTGAATGGGACAACCGCCGTTCCTGCAGGGGTAAAGACGGATTTGTCACCCATTTCAAGTGGACCATGAGTCCAAGGCTGAACTTGCACACCATTCAAAAGACAACTATGGATGACCGAGCACACTGCGCCACTATCAGCAAGGGCGTAATGAGGAAGAGAATTAATGATTAGTTCTACATGAGGGAGCTCACCTTGGGGGTTATTTAAAATCTGAGGCAGATTACATGAACCCTGAATAATCATGCCTCGACCTCGTTTCCCGCAGTCGTGTGGCTACCGGAGGGTGGAGAGGGGGCGATGACAGAGACCTTGGACTTCGCCGGCTTATCCGCAGTCTTGGCATTGGAATCCGGCGTGGTCTTATTTACCGGATTCTTGAAACAAGACTCGGCAAGATAGCCGGGCTTGCTTAGGAGAGCTTGCCTTGCTGCCCTGCTTTGCATTTTTAGTAGCCTTGTCTCTATCAGATGTCGATGACCCTGAACCATTTGATTTAGCAGTAGATGAATTTATACGCCGTTCGGTTGATCCTGATATGCCTAACGTCTGCTCCATTACGATCCCTAGTGCAATCAATTGGTTGAATGATGTAAGGGAACCACTAGCAGATAGAAGGGAAGGCCGGAGAGAATCACGGGCGTGGCGAATAATGAAATCCATCGCCTGCTTCTCGGTGGCATCTTTATGCAAAAGCCGGTATTGAAGGTCAGTCTGAAAGGCAAATGACGCAAACGGTGCACGGTCACCCTGTACCTTGCTATACAGGCGCTCACGGGCCTGTTCAACGCTCCAGGTTGCTCCGAAGAAATCTCTAAAGGCCGTCAAGAACTCAGGCCATGACTTAATAAGAAGGCGGGTTCGTTTCCACCAATCCTTGGTATCCTTACCGTCGTTCATGACCTCCGTTAAAAGATCTAATCTGTCCTCATCACTAAGCCGTTTCCGGCGCATGTAGGTGTCGAGCTCGTTTAGAAACACATCAACGTCCATAGATTTAGGGTCAAAAGCAGGGACCGGAATCTTACTGCTACCCGGAAAGTATATCTGTTGGACCATCGGCGTAACGGCCGCACGAGCAACAGAAAAATGATGAACCGGGGAAATTCCCGTAGTGACAGGAGGAACCGTAGTATGAGAAATAGGCGTAGAGACGGCAGAAGTACTGGTAACGTTAGGACCAGACGGATGCATGAAAGCCATATGGGGGTTGCCCGGGGCCTTAGTACGTTGATATTCAGGCAACAAAAACTCGAAAGGAAGATGAGACCCTGGATGTTGAGGCGGAGCTACCGAGGAATTTACGGGAGGGACTGAACTCGGTGGAGTACCAACCGCACATGAAATGGTAGAATTAACAATAGGGTCGTGGTTAACTGTAACCTGATGAACGATAGCCCGACCGGGAGTACCTGGAAGATTACCCTGACTATCTAACTCATCACTAAGATTACGCGAAACCTGACCTAAAGCGGAGTGAGTGTTTGCTACTCTACCTTCGGGAGGGTTCCGGAGCTTCTCCATTCGGGCGGCCAAGGACGAAAGGAACTCTTCATTCCGTAGGAGGTCCTGGGTCGTAGGAGGAGCGGGAATCTCTTGGGGTAACTTGGCAAGGTCTACTTTGATTATTGCATGAAGGCGTGAGAAGATGTCCTGATGGTCGTCAATGTTCTTCGAGAAACACTCATTGATGAATTTGAGAACGGCTTGATTGGTAGATCGGAAGGAGTCCGACAGTTTAGGGATAGCATCACAAAGGTTCTGATGATTTTCCGAAGCGATGTAGTCGGATTGTTGAGCCGCATCATTTAAACCGGCAAGCACGTCATCAATGGCGTCCAAACGTGAAGACAACTTCTTCAGGTCAGCCTCAAAAGTCTGAAAGTTTTTAACGTGGAGAGCGTTTCTTCCGAGGAGTCGGCAATCTCACCGGTGGAGCTGGTTTGACGTAGTCCGCTAGGGATGATGTGGAGGGAATCGAAAGCATCCTGGTATTCCTGCGGAAGATGAAAAAGTACGCCCAAAATACATGATACGCCACGACGACTGACAGTACGATGATCAAAAACAGAGCCCATTTTTCACCGAACGTGGGTTGAGCCACGTCTCCGCGGAGCCAATCGACGAGAAACCGCGAATACGAAAAGTTCGAGTACGGACTAACCCTTGGAGGTGGAGTAGTGATGTAGGGGTTAGGGCCGAGAGGCGTGGTGGGGGGATCAGGTGGCATTGTCTTCTCAAAGTAGTCCTCTGGGTTGAATGGGGTAAAGTGATAACGTGGTGCACTCGTGGTAGCACCGTACGCTAACGGAAAGGAGCCGTAAGCCATGGGTAACATGTATAACGGAGATGAAGTAACAAAGACGCACAGCCGCTTCTGGCTAAAGCAAGGTCGAGGTGAATCACGTGGCACGAATATATGACTCAGTGGGAGTTCACAATTTATGGCAAAAAACGATCAAACACAATAAGCTTCTGCCAGAGAGGATGATACACCATGGAAGGGTCCGAGAAAAATCCGTGAAATTTTGGGGATTTCACGGAGGCAGGATGCCTAAGAGGTTTTCGGTACCATTGTAAGGGCGATATGAACACGTAGAAACTTCAAAGTTCACAGAAGGCAGGAGTCCAGAGGGTACCAGTGCAATGGTGTAATGCGAACATTGAACCATAAAGAAGTTTCACAGGGGATATAAGTCCAGAGAGGCTTTGGCACCAATGTAAAGGTGCAAAGAAATCAATGGCCTAGGAGTAACTTTACGAGCGGCAGTAGTCCAGAAAGGGTTTTGGCACCATTGTAACGGTGGGGCTTATTAACAAAGGGAAAACAAGTCCGGCCATTGTGAAACCTGATTCTCAGGTCGTCTTAACTGCCACAAAAGTTTGTACGAAAAGAGTTACACAAAGAAGAGGGAGTTCAATTTATTAATCAAATAAATATCCCGAAAAAATTAGACACCTTAGAATAACTTCACACTTAAGTTCCTGTGGCCAATTATATATAAACATAACTCTAGGGGGGTCATATGAGACCGAAACTATGAATAACCTAAGAAACTTTACACAATACACAACCTACCGCGTTGCCTCTCACCATCCGACTCTCTGAGCTCTCGCTCTGCAGCGTGCTCTTTCACGCTGCTGAGGGCAACGCACTTAACCTAAAATCAGGGCAGGAATCCCAAGGAAAAATCACTGATGGCACTTAGTACGTAAGTATTTACATAGGCTATCTACTTACAGCTAGCCTAACCTAAAGGCAGGAGTAGGCACTTACACCTAGGGAATACAATAACCTATTCCTGCATACTTATATTAGCATACGGCTAGTATTACAATTTATGCGTACATATCTGTTTGGTGAGGCGAAGCTCCCTGTGATCAGTAGGAAGCTCTCCTCACCCAGATATCGAGGAGGCATCAATTACATAGGTATACATAAGTATACCGTAATTGACGCCACTTCAACGCTATTAACTTTAGATTCCGATCAACAGCAAGGGGTCACTCTACTATGGGTAGATGGCATAGGCCCACCCTCGCCATAACCTAAAATGGCGTGGTTGGCCACCGACCCGCTGCCCCGCAATCGTAAACCAAAGTATGAGTATGTATGTATATGCTATGTTGTAAATGCTAACTTTAATGTACCCATAACTAAAGTTTATGATCAACAGCAAAGCATACCACTGCACTAGTTTTGTAGTCTAAGACCACTCGCACCTGTATACCAAGTGGCATGGTTGGCCACTAACCCGGTGACCCGTAGTCGTGACCTAAAGTTAGACTTAGGGTATAGGATTATAACATGGAGAAAGTACATAAGGCACTATGTTGGGGTTGTTACAACATTATATTCTGGGGGAGGGCAGTATGCCCTACAATTCCCAGGTCAATCCGTTTTACACCTACCTTGCCCGCCTACTTAGTTAGTTGCTAAAACATACGAGCAACTTCTAACGCACTATACACTTCCAAGTTAGAGTCTCATTCAACCGCTTACTTTTTTCTACATAGATGTTGCCCTCCAAATATAATTTCCGCTGAGACTTTCCAAATTTTGCTCTTTCTATGGTTGAAACAATTGTTTCCCGAACAAATTCGAACTCTTGGGCTAGGCATTTTAATTCTAGCTACTACTGTGAATATTTGCATTGAAGCATGCTTGGCTCAATTCAATATTCCTCCACAACGTGCGTCCCAAATTCATGCAACTGGCAGTTTTAAAATGGAAATAGAATCGTGGAGGATGCAGCGGACAGTAGTCACTAATTTTATCATTTGGCACTGTATCAGTACGGGGTTGTCCATAAATGACGTCATCAAAGGGGTCAGTGGGTGGGTCAAAGTCTCCCATTTAGCGCCATGTTAAAATCGTCACCATTAGGGGTGGGTGGGTCCTAAATTTCTGAAATTTTGATGTTGTCATTTATGGACAGCCCCTATACAACTGTATGAAATGGTAACATGTCAGTTGGAACTGTATCAGTTGCTCATTGTATGACATGTCCGTTGGATCTAATGGCAGCGTATCAGTTAAATTTGTCTCAAATGGCAAAGTATCAGTTGTCCGCTGTATCAAATGGTAGTGAGCCAGTTGTCCACTGGATCATTTGTCTATGTATCAGTTGTCCCTGTTTCACTAGTCCTGTATCAGTTTCACCGGATCACTTTTCCGTTTACTAAATTTAAAGCTGTCGTCCTGAACTTTTCAAGAATCATTCATCGGATATCAGGCCTGTACAGGGTGACGTGTAGAGCAACTTCTGAGTATCTACCAAGATATACGTAAAAGTTTTGAATTTTTTCGTGCAGTTACTTACTCGGCAAATGGTCCGGTACGGTCGTTGGCATAGTACACACAGGGGGATGTCAACGGTTTGTTCAACGTAATTCCATAGGGACATTCACCGTTGCTCACTTTCTGGGGCCCATAATGACAAAATCTGAACTCGCCTGCAGCAACTTCTATAATTAAAGTGATAAATATTCCACACAGAAGATTCTCAAAGGTCCTACGAGTCCACAACATGACTACAAAAATTACCACCGAGCCGAGAAAATCATATGAAACTAAGTTTCAGCTTCGGACGGAGTATAAGTTCTAATTTCACATTTCAATAAGTTTGCAACACGTCACTTTCGATGAATCAAGAAAAGCACCAAACAATGGAAATGTTAATACAGTACAAGAAGAATGTGATTGAAAAAAATTGTAGCGATTGTTACCTGTATTGTTTCTACACGGGGTTTACGAGTTTATACAGTTATCGCTATTTGAAAAACTTTTATACACTGCAATTTCTCGCACGCAGTTGCCTGCGAAAAAGCGTTTTAATTTAGGATCACCGATCACTGAACCCAAAACTTCACTTGTTCCAGGTTGCTAACCAAGTTGGTACTTGCCACTGGCACCGCCGAAGTAGTGAGATGACCAATGAAATTCAAATCCATTACACCAAATTATGAGGGTCATACATGAAGTTTATTACGGTACGTTTTATTATTCTGAGCATATAAACAGGATTAACCTAAACATTTAGAAGTAAATTAGACAAAATATTTAACTAAATATCTTAAAAACTAACTTTCTACCACACCATTAATTTAACAACCAAGAAATATCATCACACAAAGTTCCTTCTTACTTCAGTAAAATATCAAAAAATAACTGAAGACTCTGATGTTAACAATTCAGTAGTGCATTGCGTGATGACTCGCTTGGTAAACCTAACAAATTTTTAATAATATTCACACAGACAACAATAAGAATTTGGGAATAAATTTTAAAACCAGGAGCTACTCAGATGCTTCCACATACTCAAATGGGATCAAAGTTACAAAGTATAATCCCCGACAGACTTGAAGTCGAACTTGACATGACATTATTTCGCTGGAATTGTTTTGTCGTGCCTACTATTCACTAATTCAGTCCTCAAAACATGTGGGTGCGTCCTAATTTTGTTTTTTATAGTAATACTCATATTTTTTAACTTACTGTGTTCCACATACAAAAATCAGGATTCCTCTTGCACATCTGTAATTGTAAATTACTAGCGCGAGGATGAAGATGATGACCGTTCATAGCGACGGCGTCTAGGTGGTGACTGTCTTCGGGGTCTCGGTGGTGACCTTCTCCTGTATGGAGAGCGAGCACGAGGAGACCAGCCTCTAGGACGACGTCGAGGACCTCCACCCATCGGTGGTGACCTCCGCATCATTAGCGGACGTGCAGGGCGGGTTATACTTAGAACCGGAGCAGCAGTTATTTCCTTTAAAAACCAAAGGTCAATAGCCTTCGTCCACGCCTCTCACACAGGTCCACACATTTTTGAATAAATTAAATCTTACCTGGCCGTCGATTTGTCCCCCATCCATATTCTTCATCGCTGTTTCAGCTTCATCAGGAGTGGTAAACTCGATATACGCAAAACCTTTGCCTAAGTGAGGTTGATGTCTTTCATATTCAAACTGCACATTCTGGTGTAAAAGTTAAAGGAATCCTGATTAATCATTTCTATCCAATTGCATTTTCTACAAGAAGATACCCTTGTATGTTACGTACCTTAATGGTTCCAAAAGCAGAAAATATTTCCTGCACGTGCTCCTTAGTCACATTGCGTGTCAATCTTCCTACGTGGATTTTTGTTGGTCTCGGAGTAGGGCTCCTCTCCTTCCTCGCTGGTCCTACCAAACATAGAAACAGTCTCCATTGAGGTTCACTCCACACATCACAAAATGATACCAATGAGTCATCACATACAAAGATGAATTTAATTTAGAATATAAACAAAACAATAACTTACTATCTCGCTCGCGATCTCTTTCTTTCTCCGCTTTCCGTGGCGAGCGTGAGCGAGATCTCTTGGGTGACCTGGAGCGCGCTCGGTGTTCCCTCTCAGGTTTTCTAGGTGGAGATCCTTTTGGTGATCTTTGCTTCCTCGGCGGAGTTTTAGACCTCCGACTTGCACTTCTTCCCCTAGCTGGTTGCTTTGGTGACCGTGAACCCGCCTTGGCTTTCGGTTCGGACTTGATGATTTTGTCCTTCTCTACTCGATCCCTATCACTAGGTTTAGTGTCCCGGTCCCGATTTTCCCGATCACGCGGCCGACGGGGCTGAGGCGTTGCTGATGAGGAACTTGAACTACTACTCGAAGAAGATGAGCCCGATGAGCTTGATCCTGACGAAGACGAAGATGAAGATGAGCTGGAAGAGGACGTGCTCGATGAACTCGATGATCTTCTCCCTCGTTTCCGTTCTTCGTCCTTATTTGGCCGTGCCCTGCAGACCAAATTCCAACAAGATTCAACTTCAGTCAAAACTACACTTTTTTACTGCACAAGAGAGTCCTGTGATATCAAAGTATCAATGCATATTCTGCATGGAATTAAAAAACTGAAAAAACCGTTAGTTACGGCAATTCTTTCCATCAAAATCACCACAGTTGGGAACCTATTCTACGAGCAAATAAAATTGCTTACATGATGAGCACAGGTCAATATTCTTGTACCAAATAAATTAAATAAATCCAAAATTTTATTCCAAACGCGTCTCCCCTCCTCTCAAGTAAGTCTTCAACGCGGGTGGTTGTCGGCTAATGCATTGCAGCGAAGTGCTCTGTAGGGCCACAACGCAGGATATAGTATCTCCACACTGTTCAGGAGCAGACAGCTGTATGCTACAGAGTACGCAGCTATATTTGAGTAAAGGTACAGACGGCAGACCCTCGTACTGCAGAACGCATTTTCCTGCGTGAGGATCGGATTCATACTCGACAAATTATATCGAGTGCTGAGCCCTCACACAGTCATGGCAACGGCGCCAGTTGAGATTTGAAGTTTTGAGATGAGAGGTTTGGGGCTGTTCACATATTTACGTCATCACTTACACGGAGGGAGGGGGTCAGGGCTGTAATGTTAACGCCTATGGTGACGCTATTGAAAACAGGGAGGGAGGGGGTCAAAATTTGGCCAAAAAAAGATGACGTAATATTTGAACAGCCCCTTTAGAGTTTCTGTCGACACTCCCTGACAGAATTCTGCCCAATACAAAGGAATAAATTTGAATATCCAAAACAGCGGGAAATTTTCAAATCTTGTGATAAAAAGTTGAATATGTAGGATGTAGGAAGGAAGGAGAAGAAAGCCATGGGACATTTTCAGAGGTACTGACTTCTGTGTCATACATACCGGGATTTGTGACGAATAAATAGCACTATAAACACAAGTAAATAAATGTCTGCACAAGTGTATAAGTTTGTTATCCCTCGTTCGCCCCGTGTGGAGTCAAAAGACAATTTTTTGCTGAGGTTATCGGAATATGGTTGCAAGCGAAGACGACGCTTCAGAAAAGACTAATTGATAAAAGTCTCAGTCGAGGTTGAAAACCTTTAGGAAAAAGTAGCTTGTCCGTCTAGTCCACGAATCGGCGACGCATCATTTGATTCCGCGTGGATTCGTGCGCCGTTACTTCCACTAATTTAAGTTACATTGGACGAAAGGAGCTTGCATCAGTTCTGTAAAATGAAACAGTAATTGATAAAATATCCAAAGTCTTCAATCCGCACTAGTCGCGTCCTGTATTCCTGCGGCGGGGCAAGTGACATCTGAATAAATGGAGACGCGGGCAGTTTACCGTTACTTTAAAACTGACGCATATTAGACAGTTTTTTTTCTAAATTAGACATGAGCCTCTTCCTGTAATTTTTTTCGTGTGTTCCGGGTGGTGGTCTTTCTTTCTGTGGGGATCATTATGATGCCGAAGTTCTACATCCTCCAAACTTGTTGCCTTCTTCTCTGTACGAGTCTCCTCCTCGTGGAAGGTCAGAATGAAGCCGAAAATCGGGAAAGTAAGTCGGAGGTAGAGCCATCAGTCCTCATAGCAATTCTAGTGAGGAACAAAGCACACACGCTTCCATATTTCTTGACATTGCTGGAGAGGCTGGACTATCCCAAGGACCGAATTTCAATATGGTAATTGGTTTAATTCTCCTGAAGCCCAGCTGTCTGGGGTTCTGTAGCATCCGATACGTAATGCTTTTATCAAGATTAATAACCGGTCAGATGCATGTAAATGGGACGGGCCGGTTACATCCGATCCAGAGAGTGTTTTAAAAACGGGAGCAGCGCACGAGTTAGTGTTTAGGTTCGAGTTAATGTCTCATAGGGTTGTGGACCGGATATTACCACCCCCTTCAGTGGGTTATCGGTGCATGTTAGACGGGATATTTTAACCGGCCCATGAGTGGGTATCTCGTGTACATTAGGCCTGATTATTGTAGCCACCCCAGGATAGTTCATCCCTTTCATCACGGACCGAATATTGTGAACAGCCCTTGGATGAGCATTTTGTATATTTGGCTGGGCATTGGCTGGAACGGATTTGCGCCCCATGCATATAATTCGCGACAAGTATAAGTTTGTAGTATAATTTTTCGATTCTTTAATAGATTGCTGGGGCCAAGGCTATAGCCCGCTACCTCACTGTTACCACCGACGTTTCATTCTGCGACTCCAGGCCACCTCAGAACATGACTGAATGTTTACCGAGAATGTATACAGGGGATATAAAGATAATTGTAATGCAGATAGTATATAAGATATATACATAATATACTAGAAGTCATGTGTAATATAATTATGTACTTAAGTAATGCATAGTATACTTTTAATATATATCCGGCACATCCTGTTATCTTGTGTATACGCTGAATCGGTTATTGTTATTCGTAACAACATAGTTCACGCCGGATATTATTTCTGGTCCATCCCCGTTGCTTGCGCATGAGTCCGGCCGGTTATTGCTCTTGTTAGTAGTTATTAGGAGCACTCCAGACATTATTTCCTTCTCATTCCGTTTACTTCTGCATCTTTTGGACCGGATATCGATCTCAATAGAAGCATGTTGGCGGGATACTGCAGAAGAACGCCGTGGTTGTCGGTTTTTCTGCTGCATCAGCCATTCCTGTGGGCAATAATGAATGTCATACGTATTGCGCTGGAAAACCCATTGCCTTGCAGCTTTGTGTCCCATTTTCCCTTGCCTGATGAGTGCGGGAAACTTGGTGCTTCAGCCTCTGCTAATTTCATCAGTTTCGATTGTTTCTGTCTATGCAAAAAATAGATGCTCCGCATGTTTGATGAATCTATTAAAAGTGTGCGGGACAAGGACGAGCTTCGCCTCGTTGCGCTAAGCCTGGGCTCGTTCGTAATTGCCTTAGCTTTCCCCGCTGCTCGCGATCGCGATATGTCGCCTGTGTGGTTAATTTGTATTCGGAATAAGAAGTAGTCAAGGGACCCATCTGCTAGGGTTGAGTTTAGCAGGTTTTGCTTGATAACAAATTCAGGAGATCGGACTAAATGCTATTCGGGATGACATCAGAGTTCAAGTTTTATCCTGGGAGTTATGGGTTGTGTTTTCGGCTCATTACGCTGGGCTAACATTAGAGCCTTCCCCCTCTCGAGTTTTCTAGTGAATTACCAACCTCCTGTATTCTATTTTCCATATCAATCTAATAAGGTGACAACGCTTCTCAACTCTGCTGAGTTGCAAATTCAGAGCTCTATTTCTCGAAAGTGTACATCAGCAGTTGGAAAACTAGCATGAATCCTTCGAGACAATTTGACACTGCTGCAAGCCATTAGTCATGCTTGATCAAATTTTCAAGTTTATAGACAATTTACAGTATGACATCTTCTTGCACTCCGCCATCATCTTGCCGTCATGGGAGTGGTCAGAGTATGAAACGAAAAACATTTTCGATAACATGGCGACTACAATGAATTCCTCTCTTCATGCTACCTGAAGTTGTTAGGTGGGTGGATCTAAAATTCCGTATTGAATTTTCCCTTCATCCATGCCACAGTAGAAATCAATCGAGTTTTCAATCACACGTGTATTTCGGAAGGGTGTGTTTTCAGGAATATCTTGACTGCTATTGAGTCACGTCATCTCATGCGTTCAGTCTTTTATGCTTCCCTACTTTTGTAACCTGCGCATGCTATTTTATTCTTTGATCTGGCCCACTGCTTCATAACTTCGTTTAGGGCATTCGTATACTTGCCTACTGCATGGGTGGATTATGAATTGAAAGTCAATTTATTCTCCAGGATTCGTTCCGACCACAATGAGGATTCAAGTGGGGAAATTGTGAAGTCCTGGGGGACGGAAGTCGACGCACGGAGGGAGTATCATTCTGTTTCCGTCGAAATCATTGATTCCCCTCCGCATAGACAGACCGACCAAACGGAGTCACCCCTCCAGTGGTCACCCAAGAGGTTCCGTCACGTGATTCGACTTAAGGAGGCCGCTGTTACTGTGGGGAAGAGAATTTGGGCGGATTACATTTGGGTATGCATCACCTTCAGTAGCTTTAAGGGTTTTTATGTTTTCTGTATTTGTCCGTCAGTTTTTCCAGCTGTCGTATTAGGTAGCGGAAGTTCGCCGGGCCATTCGAATCAACTTGGTGATCTCAATTTATACAATTAGAACTTCAGATACTACTCTCATAAACGCAACCTACAAACGCCTTTCGATTCAACCTCAGCACACGATTGCAAAATCCTGAAGTCATGGGGGTCAAAGCAGAGCATTCAGACGTTTGAAGATTCACGATTCAGATTCACGATTCATGGCTCACACTGAAAAATATTCACGATTCAAGTCTCTAACAAAGCACTATTCAAGAACGCGATTCACAATTCAGGGGTCCAAAAAATCACGATTCAAGAACGCAATTCACGATTCAGGTGCCCCAAAATCACGATAAAAGAACGCGATTCGCAATTCAGGGGCACAAAAAACGCGATTCAGAATCACTATTCACAATTCGAGGTCCCTAAGCAGTAATTTAAATTCAATAAATAGTGACTAATAAAAAAGTGATAATGTAATATAATGTGATAAAAGTAATGCATTGTTGTTTCCTTTATCAATCAAGATCAGCTTACATTAAACATTCTGAATGAGTATATATATACAAGTCGGTAGCCGTCCTACGGACGGCGACCGACTTGCTCTGTCCCTCAGCACTGCCTACGAAATGGTTATACTTTATTTTACAGTACAGTATTGAAACTGCATGGAAACTGATTAGCCTTTCTGCCTACAATGCAACTAAATCTAATTTGATTTCAAAGACAAATTTTATAGAACAGAATTTCCAATCCTTTCGCATTTCACATCACCGAAAATCATGCAAATTCAAATTTAATTCTACAATATACTGAAAATTTACTTTGTTCAAAAGAGTGGTACGCATTAGGGGGACCGTCCGCCAGGACGGTCTTAAAGTGATTCTATAATT
>WJFA01002361.1:0-16285 GCA_009870155.1 Pseudobourletiella spinata | reverse complement strand
TATGTTTGTACGAAAGAGCGCGTGGTGGACTTAAGACGATTAGATGGTAAATCGGGGTCCCGAATTACCTATGGACCACTGGCTTCCAAAAGGCACTCGAGCACCCCCTCAAACTGCACATGCGTACATACATATATAGCCACGTTCCTCTATATGTGAAAAAAGGAACATTCGAGTAGGAAATAAATACCAAAGCCCCCGCTCGCACTGCCAATCCCATCTCTCCCCTTTCCGCTCACATATGTGAGTACAGACAAATGCATGCGTACCAACGGCACCCCCCGTCCGCCGCACCATAACATGGGGGCACAGATGAGTGGAATTCTTTATCAATACGGGAAGCATCTGGATACGTCAGAGTGGTGTAATAAGCATATGCACACACAAGTACGAACGTACATACAACCCCCGGATCCAGGATGCGGGTGAGGGGGATGAGATGAATGGGAATCTTCCTATCAAACACGCACCACTGCTACACGGCAGCAGCAGCAGCACTAGCAGTCGTATACACTGACTGAGTGTGTTGTGCTCTCAAAATCAGCTTCCCTCTCGTCCTCCTTGTCATCTGCATCTGGTACAGCAGGCTGCCACCCCACTCCAATATTCCGATCTCGGGACCTCCGCTCCGCCTGCCTGCCTGCCTGCCTGCCTGCAGAAATGAGCCTCAATACAAATGCCACTGTGAGCCATAACTTTGCATTTCCGAAAGGCGAGAGTTAGAAAGAGAAAGAGAGAGAGACAGTCGTGAAATTATAACAGAAATTCCTGGCTCCTATAATGAAACTAGTCATATAAGGGGAGGTTGCCATCCAACATAGTACAGCATCCCAGCTGGGGTATTATGCATCATTGGCTGGAGCGGCACTATTATTCAAGGCCATTAATTACACTACTTTCAGAAAGTCAGGGGCAAAGCTCATTGTTCTCCATAGAGCAATATTGCTTTTAGGCGAAGCGGGCAGTGTAAGGGTTGAAAAAAGTCATGGGATTTTCAATGGGGAACTTGGGTAGGGTTTCTGCATGCTCCAATTAGAGTTTCATTACCACGTGTAGTTACTCCGACTGCTGCTGCAGTAGTTACCTTCAGTTGTGAGATCTTTCCAAGTTTGAACACATCCTGCAGTGGAAATTCAACTGCTACTACTACTACTACTACTACTACTACTACTGGAGAGATAATGAGAGGAGGGAAGTTTGGCAAAAGTATTTAAGCTGAGCCGTGGGCATTTGCGCAAATGTGTATGCCTCCTACATGTGTGAAGAAACAGCTGGGGAAGTTGGTGGAGTCGTGAACTGACGCTCCTTTAACATGGAGTTACTCACACTGGGGGTGTACGACGACGGACTTTCATAATGATTTCAGTTGGATCCAAGCTGTGCCCTTGGCAAACTTTGAGACGTACGGAGTGAGGGAGGCGGAGGGCTCCCGTTGTTGTTACGGGTCCATAAGGGAGGGCTTAGAGCGTGTGCTCAACCGTAATTTCAGTTACTTTTCCTTGTCAAAGCCTCTTGTCAGTCTGCGACGCTCTTGGCTCGGCCACGAGTCTTGTATCGAATTCCCTTGTCCTTAACACCAATATCCCGTCTGTTTCCACGTGAGGGGTTGATATGGTGGAGTGGCAGCGGGAAAGTTTTTCACTCTCTCTCTCACTGCGTACGTCGGTACATACGGAATAATGCGAGCTTAGGATTAAGACGGAGGAGATATATACAAGCGGTGGTCCAAGTGCATCGGAAAAGATTGTAAGTGTAAAAAGATGTTAAAGAGTAGCGTCGGTGGAGCGATTGGGAGTGAATGGAACTTTTCCCATGAATCCTCTCTCTCTCTCTCTCTCCCCAATTCCTGTCATCCTCACACCCACCACACGGGAGTGAACACGGCATTTGCATTAAATGTGTAACCTAAACAGCTAACCCATTGGTTTCCATTAAAGGTTTTCCTCTCTCTCTCTCTCTCCCCAATTCCTGTCATCCTCACACCCACCACACGGGAGTGAACACGGCATTTGCATTAAATGTGTAACCTAAACAGCTAACCCATTGGTTTCCATTAAAGGTTCCCAGACATACACACGAGGATTTCCTCCGAATGTCCCTACTGTTGAGTTCCTCACTATTAGCTTGTGGCAATGAATTTTAGCTCCGGAGGATTTTAGCCAAACTCAATTGCAGTCCTCATTATGACCCAGGAGCTCACTAGGGTTTACCAGCTGACAAATTTGTGAGGTGGACGCGGTCATAAAAAGTTGAGAATTTATCCGAAATTAAAAACAAGGTCGGAGTGATACCCAGCCGTTGAGGCTCATGCTGTACAGCTCGTCAGCACTCAAGGCTGAATGAGCCTTGCTACTTACTTTTGTGTGAGCCATTTGGAATTGAATGGGGATTCCCTGTTGGAGCAGACGTAATCCTGACTTTGGATTACTCGAGGCATTTTTCCACGTTGATGGTGATGAGTCGAAAGCTTTTAGTGGCTACGGCGAGGCGCTCCACCACTTCCCCTTTTCACTCTCTGAATGTCTGGAAGCTTGTCTTCCAGAGAATGGAACTCGTCAGCAGCTTATGCCGTTTTCGGTTCGATGGTCTTTACATCCACATATCAACCCGCACCTATGAAATGTCAATGATTTTGGGAAACATGTGGCATGGCCTAAAAGTGTGGAACTGCAATTTATGAAAATGGGAGGGATGTTGTATTTGTTTGTACGAAAACATTACATGTAATAAACATTTCTGCTTTTGCAAATCCGACCGCTGCGCTGAATGTGAAAATGAATGTGGCTGTGGTAGCGGGGGTATGCTAAGCCCCGGATGTTGGAATTTTTAAAAATGAAGAGAAATGGAGTGGTCTGTGGCTGTGTGCGGGTCTGGTGATACGGAGAAAGTGAACTGGTGGGTAATCTAAAGGCGGGTGAAGATGAACTGAGCCATAATGGAGGAGCGGGATGATAGTTTCCCCGTCCCAGAGGGAGACAAGTGGAATCCCAGGTTTTGGCCTAAATCCCGGGTTTATTGAATGAAATACGACCTTCCCCATCTTCCTATGACATCCAATTAGGTCTTTCCCAACGCACAATTGAGGGGGAGTTCTTACCACAATAGTGTATACACCCAAATATGTAAACACATAAGAAGCACGCACATAAACACATACACATAACATAAATGTGTGTACATAAATGTGCACGTACATAGCACGCTTGCAAACGCACACACGCACATGCACACATATTTATTCTCAAGCATAAGACATGCACACACACACACACACACACACACGTGCACATGCACTTATTCTCAGGCATAAGACATGCGCATATTCACCAGCATACACACAAAGAGGCAGATTGGAGCGAGCCTGAACGGTGGAATTAAACCTTTTTTTCTCCAGTCCAAACCACCCCCGTGGTCTCATAATGGGTGAAAGAAAGAAGCAAATTAGAATGTATATATGGCTCTGCTTCGAGGCCCGGATTTGAATGGCAGGAGGAATGAGGGAATTCCAGTCAAGAAACTACACATTATGCATCGATCCCGTGCTCATCTGTAGAATGCAGGGAATGTTTTCGGGACGGGGAATCCCACTGTGTATTTTTGTCTATCATAATTTCTCATGTTTGAGCCTCACAATCAGTTTTTGGTAACAATGGATTACAAGTGAAGCATGTAATAGCTTCCGTCTGATCCTCCCTTTCCCTGCCTCTCTTTTCCTTCCCTTACTGCACTGACTGACTGAGTGAGTGAGTGAGTGAGTGAGGGCAACAAGATGAGGGGACAGGGTGGTTGCAGTGAAGGGCGATTCCTGACTGAACGTGCAGTGCTGCTATTATCCCTGAACCACTACAGTCCCGGTCGTTTGATTTAGCCAGGCATGAATGACCTCCCCTCAACCCTGTGCATGTGTTACTCAAACATGCATCCACTCCGCATGATAGCATATGTGGGGAGGAATGAGACATTGGAGGAGGAAAAGAGAACAAATATTTTTCATCTCCCGTTTTTTTTTCTGCCTCACAAGAGACTCCTTCTGTTGCGGACGTTCTTTCAGTCTACCCTGTGTGATTGATGAAAAATCTCACCATAAATGACAGTCGCATTGTTCAGGAGTGACAATGGTCCGGGTTGTGCAACAACCCGCCGGCTGCGGTGCTCGCATCCTGCTGCACTGTCAGCTCTTCTCGTTGGAAACAAATAAGTAAAGAGCATGTCGGCCAAACTGCCATAAAGACAGCCTATAGCTTTCAACTGTTTTTACTCTCTCGAGGGCTTGGGCTAAATTATTAAACATACAAAGTCATTCCCTATTCGCAGATGAAAGTTGATTTCCATTCTTTATTGTTTGAAATAATTTGAATGTTTCTCAACTCTCATTTTTCTAGGACATCCACATTTCTACAACCAGTTGTCATGTGGTTTGGACACCGTGGCCATGGCTGGAGAGTGGTTGACTGCCACAGCCAACACGAACATGTTCACTTATGAGATTGCACCCGTGTTCATCATGATGGAGACCTTCATATTGAAGAAGATGCGGGAAATTATTGGCTTTCCTAATGGCGACAGTATCCTTGCACCTGGTGAGAGGATTTAATGTGTGATAAGATAAAGGATGGAAGTGAACCATTGGTGATACACCGACCTTCCGCACGGAATTATAGCGGCCGTTGCCTACGACGTGCGAAAGGTCTGAGAGTAAATATGCACTGTAATGTGAGGGAAAAACGAGTGCAAGGCTTAAAGATGCACTTGAAAGCCTTGCATTTCAGTGCAGTTGGAGGCGGCACGTGGATGTGCTGTGAAGCTGGGAGATTAACATGCTGGGAAAGTTGATAATGTGTCAGCTAGCGGGCGATTTGAGACTAAAAGGTTCTTAAGGGATTTTCATTCTTGGGCTCAGGTGGAACCATCTCTAATCTGTACGCCATAATAGTGGCTCGTCACAAGAAGTTCCCGCAGTACAAGGCTGATGGTCTCCGAGCCTTGCCGGCGGAGCTGTGCATGTTCACATCCGAACATGTGAGGGAATTCTCATGACTGATTTTGAGCTGAAAAGCTGTGGATTCGAATGGTGGGGGTTAATTTTGTCCTTTCCTTCTATTTCCAGTGTCACTACTCCATCAAGAGTGCAGCCATGGTGACGGGATTGGGAATGAATAATTGTATCTCAGTCCCTGCTGATGAACGGTGAGTTTCTGAGACACGGTCATGTCCTGCTTTAAATTGCTATAGTTTCAAAGGGTAGGAAGTTATGCTGAGGGTTGGAAATGCAGGGGTAAAATGATCCCATCGGAGCTTGAACGACTGGTGAGGGAGGCTATTGCTAAGGGGAAGACTCCATACTTTGTCAACGTGACTGTTGGTACGACTGTGTTCGGCGCCTTCGACCCCATCAATGAGATTGCGGATATTTGTGAAAAGTATAATCTCTGGCTCCATCTTGATGTAAGTATTTGAGAGTTGTTCCATTTTGACACAGTACTGACTGTGAGAGTAATGTTAAGCGCATAACTGAATGAAAAGTCTTGCTTGGGTGATTCAGGGTGCTTGGGGTGGCTCGCTGGTCATGTCCAAAAAGTATAGATCACCGCGGTTTGACGGGCTTGAGAGGTGAGGGAGCCTTTGAAACTTATGCATGATATGGTGTTAATTACTCAAGTTCATCTGTCTTGCCAATGGCCTCTCTACTGGCTTGAAATGTAAGGGCGCACAAGAGCAAACTTATTGATGCAAAGGGGCTGACGAGCAGCACTTTAATTTCTGTCAGCTGTCATCATCAATCACACATGTCTGTTCAGATTTGAATGTCTCTGGAAGCTCAGCAGTTGTGACTTGCAGAGATGCCTTTCGGATATGCCAACTTCTTGAAATGTATGAGCATTGGATTTGCATTCCTGTAAAAACTCAGTTGCTAACTTAATGGCCAACGTATGAAATGGCGGGAAGGATGAAAAAATTCAAACTTGGAGCTGGAGACATTCGTTTCTGCCTTGTCCCGTCCACCAGTTTTACGAAATTGGTGACGTGGTACTTCAAGACTAACATCTTTTGTGATTACATTTGGAGTGATTGAATGGAATTAAAAGACGTGGCTGATTGTTCCGTTGCTTGATACTGTTGTTCTATACTAGAGAGCTAGGTTCTACTGGGATTTCTGGCGTTGAAAAGCTCAACATAATCTGAAGCTTAGCCTAACAATTCTGTTGTATTTTTCAGGGCCGACTCCATGACTTGGAATCCACATAAGCTACTGGCAACCACGCTCCAATGTTCCACCGTCCACTTCAAGGAAGATGTAAAAAATAATCCACCTTGATGATTTCCTAGATTGAAGTTCCTCAAGACGGCTTCAACAATGTTGATTTGTTGCTTCTTTTGTTTGCTTTTTCAGGGGCTGTTAACCAGCTGTAACCAAATGTGCGCAGACTACTTGTTCCAGCAAGATAAGTTCTATGACCTACAGTACGATACCGGCGACAAGGTTATCCAGTGTGGTCGACACAACGATATTTTCAAGCTTTGGCTACAATGGAGGGCCAAGGTACCTTATATCTCAAAAGTGGTTTACATTTAACTGCAGCGTTACGAAACTTGATATCAAAATGTTGTTTAATGGACATAATTTTAGGGAACGAGAGGTTTGGAAGAGCACGTTGACCACTTGATGGAAATGAATGAGTACCTAATGGCAAAGATGCGGGCGGAGCCAGAAAAGTTCCAGATCATTGTTGAGAATCCAGAGTGTACCAATGCTTGCTTCTGGTACGTGCCGAAAAGACTTCGAAATATGCCGCATGGTCCGGAACGGATCCGACTGTTGGGAGAGGTGACGCCGAAGATAAAGCAGGCCATGATGGAAAAAGGGACTCTCATGATCGGCTACCAGCCCCAGGGTCACATTCCCAACTTCTTCCGGAACATCGTCTCGAACCCAGCCGTGAAGAAGGATGATATTGATTTTCTCGTTTCGGAAATTGACCGAGTCGGTCAGGATCTGTAAGTTCCTACAGGTTGAAAGAAAAACTTCCGTAATCTTCAGCCCCAACTAGTCTCTTGTAATAATTACTTACAAGCTACAATGGATTTTTTTTGTCCGGATTAGAAACTATATGTGTATATCTGGAGTCATATTAATCCTGCAAATTTTAATTTCCCAAATCATGATGGTGCAGGGATGAGTGGTGAGAGCAAAGAGATGAAAGAGAGGCTACAGCTGTGCTGTGTGCAATGGAATATTATAACTTCCGTCAAAAGTATATACGAAACGTGCTCAAGGATTCTATAATAATGTATCCTATTCCATGAGGAGTGCTTCTAGTACCTGTGCAACTGACTATAAAGTAAAGTATGTAAAGGATCTGATAAGTCGAGATGAAACGCATTATTTAAGAGTGGCGGCGAAGGAGCCGAGAGAAATATAGTATGAAAAATTATGTATTAATCCTATGTGGCCGCACCCAACTGGAATCCTGCTGGGTTAGTAGAAATCAGGTCTCCCCGCATTTCGAGAATTTACATTTACATTCGGAGAAGTTATCCAAATTTGAATGTTTTTTCTCTGTTTTCCTGTATATATTCTGACATTAGTTTATATTTCAAAGGATTCTGGAAATCAAAAATATTACAATCCATATACGTATGTGGCGCGTTGTCGTAACTACTCAACGTGGTAAAATTTGGAGATTGAAAACTTTTTCACAATTAATTAGTTTCCATGCAGGATTTCAGGGGCGTGCGTGCCATTGTTAAACTGCCGGGCAGTGAAGGAATGACAGCGTTGAACGAGATATTGTTATATTGCTAAAACATGGGAAGGGAGCAGCTGGCGTACAAGACACTTTGATTAAGCTGTCCGCTTCATCAGGGCGCCGACAACGGCACTTGTAACACGATGCAGCAAGGGTGGAGAAATGAATGGTTGGTTGGTCCTTTGGGTTTTCAAACTGGAGCGTGAGAAGCTTCGCTGAATTTCCCTCGTTTGCTTTCCTCTTAGATGAATTTGGTGTGCCAGCCGGAAAGGTGAATTTCTGTGTTGCTTGCCTCATTTCCAATCTGGAATTTTTTCCACTGTATCAGCCATTCAGAATTCTCGCCTACAATAACAAATTCCCCATTGGCCAAATCCCCTTCATTTTCCCATGTAATTGCATTTGCTGTACATTTGTGAGTAAGCATCCCCAATATTTTTCAAAGACAACACAGTGATAGTTCCGGTTGAAACCTATTAGGATTAAGGGAATGGTATTTTGAATAAAACGTGTGCAAAGGGGGCAATAATGTGTATGTATATAATTGACTTGTACAAGTCCTACCCTTACACTGTACGTATATCACTGTATAATGCAACCTCTGTATAAGGACGTTATCCGCAGCCGAAAGATTCGATATGTAAAACTTGTGTGAGGGATGAAACTTCCCTTCCAACGTTCTCCTCCTCTGATAATCTTCCAGTTCAATACAAGTATCATTACTTACTACGGAAATGAGCGAAATTGTCCCTGTAGTCATTCAATTGTAGATTTCTTGTGGTGACTTTATGTGATTAGCCGTTCTGCTCCAGTAAAACAGATGCTTTCGCCGTTAACAGTAACATCGTATGTAGTCATGTCTGTGGTGAAGAAATGTCTTGTAATTGTTACATATGTAAGTTAACTATATTGAGAGCAATGAGATTAACTAAACCATGAGCCACTCACAAGTTCTGCAGTGACATGGGGATGCATCATAATCAGTTGTGTATCATAGACAATAATCGGAATGTACTTCATGTCTGTACATACACACATAGTAGTGGAGAGAGACAATATATGTAATCTTGATGATAATGTAAATATATTTTCAGATGAGAGTATCTCTATAATAATTCTATACATAGTTCCCCGTATCATTGTGCTCCCTGTATTTAATGCTAGTAATTGAAGTGAATCTTTACGTTGTGTTCCACAATCTACTACATAGCTTTAAGGACTCACGGATTTGACGCCCGCCGTCAATCAAATAAGCCTGTGAACAGGACAATAACATTGATAATAATTAGTGCGTAGCTATAAGTCCATAACTGTAAGACATGATAGGTTAGAAAACTATGAAGATGTATGTTCAGTGGGTAGTTTATATAGTGACTAATTTGTTTCCACTGACTTCTAATGTTGCTTTAAAATGTGTCCATTTGATTACCATGACAGTGGACAGTGTAAGTTTCAAGGTAAGCCGCACGCACTTGATATATTTTCACCTGAATGACACACGCATTGTATCATCAGCTGCCGAGTCAGGTCCTCTTAGTAGGTTCAACCAGTTGGTGAGGCAACTCAAACCAGTACTGACCTGACCTACAATAAAAGATTTTGTTCCACTTTTGATTGGCAGGTTAAACGGCTCTATGTTACTCCCTTTGCATTCTTTCGCCATTATTGTGTATGTGTAAATAGTTAAATATATTCTATGGAAATTCAAGGCTGTGATAACTTTTAATCTATCTACAGATTGAGTGTGCGTGCAAAGTATTATTTTCTTTGGGGGTAATTAATAGTGCAGTAGAACCAGCTTCCTTTCATTTCCGCGTTACACAGCCCAGTTCCAGGCGGTGTGGAGTAGGCTCTGCCTATTTACGTCCTTGGGACATGATGGGCACGAGATGTATCTAGTCACCGGTTGCTCCGCTACTTGGATCGTTTTAAAAAAAAGTTTGGCATGTTTGCATGTGTAAATAACCTGAGTGGAAAAATTGTGTGCGTGTTTGAGATGTAACTATTACTATATATTTTAGTGTGTAAGTTGACGTACAATAATATGTCAAACGGGCGTACCATTGACTTGGTCCCGAACAGAAATCTAAGTCTTCCATTTGTGACAAATAATCAAGTTGTACATGAGGTAAGAGTCACACTTAAGTAGCTTGGTTAGGTTAAAAGACTAGAACTATCGTAGTAATTATTAGTATTACATGGTAATGGACTCGGTTAAGGTTACTAATGTACTATAGAACAGCGAAAGTCAATCATTGGTCTCGCAGCGTATATTCAGCACTGTGCTGACAATAATTAACATGATGATGCGACAAAAGATAAACGAATGACAATAACAAAAAGCTGCTGCAACTCAAAACACTATGAATGGCAAAAGGACTCAAGGTTTCGGGATTGGGCAAGGAAATTCCGGTTATTGACATCCACAGAATATCTTCAACTTTGTAAAAGGTCCACAACAATGCTATATACACGAATTCACTCTGCCCTTCGGATGAATGATAGCGAGGAGCCTTTGAAAGTTATGAAATTACGGTGCGTAAATAGTGTATCGTGCCAAAAAAAATTACGTAGTGCGAAGAAGCCAAAGTCAACAACACTACCAGAGGAGCTTCTACTAGATACACACACACAAACACATTATTATGGGGGCTCCCAGGATTTGTAAAACAGGTGCAACATGATATGTAGCAAATTGAGCGGTCAAGCTCAAGACAAACAATTTCGTAGTCGTTCACTGTACATACATAAAATGCCATGATGTTTCAAGCCTGTTCACTGTAGTCTTGTGTGGCATCGTAGCAAAAAAAAGTTATTCTCACTAAAACTGAGCATATATGATAAAGAAGGAAAAAAATATGAATACAAAATGTATGGTAATAACATAATAATGTTACTATTATTCTTCCGCATATTTTTAACAATCACGCAGTGATTTCAATTCAACACTAACCTATTCTATAGTTTGTCTTCCGTGGCCGACCACACTCATTATGTTTGATTTTACCTCAGCAAGCTTATTGTGCTTATTAACCGATCTTCCGGTAATCCTTATGTATTTCTTACCCATATATATGTCTGTACCTCATTATTCACGCTGTACTACAACAAATTAGTTGGCAATAAAGTCGTCACAGTTTTCACCATGTTCTGTACATACATAATGTCAAGTCCTTATAATGACCACTCTCAGTCACTATTAGTCTCCGCTCATTTAATTGTTGTGGTGATGAAGTAATGCGGAAGATGATCACGGGTTGCGTGCCATTAACAGTTGTCAGAGACGCTGTTGCTGCCCGAGTTTCTTGTGTATACTTCTGCTGGATTACGTCAAGTTGCTCTAATAGGTGAGTTAGAGATGATGAAAGCACTGACGTGGAGATAGGTTAAACGTAAACCCATGAACACGCTCCAACACCTTTCACTTTCCTGAAGGAATGAGGACGGCACCCACAAGTTGGTTAGTTCAGTCAGTTCAAACTGTACCGCCGTAAATGACTACATAAAGTACGGCAAGAACTCTATGAGACCTTCTATAAGACAACTATTATGCTTTAAATGAAAAACTGGGTAAAGCCACACAGGCGACGCAATCATATGATGTTACGTGACGACCACAGGACTGGGCTGTCAGCACGTACATACGTATGCAGAACGTATGATATAGTTGCGTCAAATGCAGAAAAAGGGAGGAGATTTCCCGAGAGAGGAAAAATGGTACCTCATCAACACCACTCATTACACGAGCCAGCAGCACATGATATGTGCGTCTTGATCGTTGAGACTTTCAAAAGCTCCCTTGAATAATGCTCCACTAACTCGTCAATCCATATAATGAACTTTCGTAGAGGTTACAAAAGTCTTAGCCCGGCGGCCTGTGCGGCGAGCAGCCATCAACTGGTTCCTAACAATGGACGGTTGGAATCGCATAATAAGGTACGATGCGAGCATGTGCTTTGTCTGTGCAAGTGTACACAAAACATGAGGACTTTCCCAACACTCATTTGAATCCATTGCGAAAACTGTATGAGTATAGGATAGGAATGGCTGCTTCGTATCATAAATCGTTGTGAGCAGCTCCTCATCCAACGAGCCTAATGGTAAACAAGCATGTTATATCATGCCAAGTATCCGAGATGACGAATAGTACGAATTGCGAGCCCTGTAGTGCTTCACGCTTGACAACTTTTTGCTTCGCACCACTGACTAAGCGTGTAGCAACATATAGGACTGATCCATGTGTGGAAGGGGCGACTTGAGGAGGTGAACGCACATGGTGAGGGGCTTCCTGGACGAAAACAAAGTCGAGAAGGTCGACGGGTCGGGTGAACTACAGAGTGTCGTTGCGGCATTATAAATTCTGTAGCAATCCAACTCGTCCTCGCATCATTTGAACTTCAGCTGTCGTCCAAACCACTTTCCAACGCTCCGCCACGTGCTCCTGTGTACCGACAACCCTGTGCTGTGATCTGTCCCCGGGAGTTCCCACAGGCATGGAGGTAGAGCAGGAGTTCCGCGCTGCCGTCACCTACATACAGAAGTTGCCCACGTCAGGTGGGTAACCCCAGATTTTGTATAATGTTGACAGTTTTGTAGCTGACAATTGTACAAATTACTCATTAGTGTCGGTTGATTGTTGCGTGCAGGACCGTACAATCCGCCGGTGTCAACCAAGCTCAAGTTTTACGCCTGGTATAAGCAAGCAACGGAAGGAGTGTGCAAAGTTTCTCGGCCTGCCTTCTACAATCCGACGGCCCGTTTAAAGTGGGAAGCATGGAACAGCCTTGGAGATCTTCCGCGAGAGGATGCCATGAAGCTGTACTTGAAAGAGTATGAGACGATACTGGTCAAGTTCAAGGATGTTGCTCCCAAATTCTGAATGTAGTCTGGACTGTTGAACTGAATGCGTAACAGTGAATGAGCGGTAATTGAAGAATCCGATCTGCATTATTCTTTGGGTCTGAGTTGCGAGTGTGACAAGTGGGTTTTTGTAGTATTAGTGTTTCAAGTAGCGCTTTCGCTCACCTCTTCCTTTTGTGACTGTGTAAACTCAAGTCAGAGCAGCATCTGGGGCATGGATGTTACTCAAATCTCAAGTTCAAATAAAGTAATAATTAACATGTTGTTCCAAAATTTAGTAGATATTTGTGTCATTTGGGCGGGAAATTGTGAATTTTTGGAAATAGAAATGTAGGTTTGCTACGCATGCTGAATTAACATGGTAAAGATTAGCTTACAAGGTTGTCTCCAAAGAGAAACGTAGCGGACATTGCACTGCTTCAGCCACATGACAGTGGGGCATCAATTGTCAGTCAAAGAACTGTTGACATCATCTTTTTAGTGAGCGTCAATGCAGTACACACATTGTATTGCACAGTCAGACGAAGAACGGACTGGATCCACAAAAGTTGCACCTTGCGGTTGTACGTACGCTGTGAGGTGGGAGCCACACCGGGTTCATGAACTCTCACACTCACAGAGTGCTGGATGGTAATGAGCACGTGAGCAACAACGTGAATTACACATTTTCTGGATTACGACCCTTCCCTCACCCGATAAATGGGCTCTGCAGCAGTGACGAGGTGTAATACTATGAATTTTTACCAAGTTTCGAAAAGGCAATTGCTCGCACGGAAATACGGTGCCCATAAGACAGCAAACTGATGTAGGTGTGAAGTATGCCTTAGAGTTTCGGACGGCGTGAGGGAACACGCTCAAGCTTAATTTCACCCATGAGTGTGGTAACCGTCCTAGTATAGACGAAGCCAACAGGTAGTCAAAAAGTTTTTCCTGGGATCAGAAGCGGATCGAAAAATGGACCATCAGGCATTTCATTAAACTATATACAGTTTCCCAAAATGATACGTAAAATTAGTTTTTCCCTCCGGACAACCCGAATGCCTCCACCTGGTACAATGATTTTGGGAGCAATCGACAGCTGCGACTGTAGGATTTTATGGTACCATACTCGTTCAAATCCGACATCTAATTCTCTAGGATGTGGTAGAACCCCGGTAGTATTTTAACGATGTCGTGTAATGGAAACCTCTCCTACACATAACTCCTCAACCAGATGGCGCAAAGACATACGCAATAGTACATTAGATTGGTCCTCTGCTGCGGCTTCCATCCGTATGCATCGCTTAAGTCCCAACCTAATGTCCTAGGGATGGATGTAACTTCTGAATGTGACATCTGTAAAATTTAACATGAGGATTCCCGTATGGATTTTGATGTACCACAGGATTTCACCCTTTGGTGGTTTTAAAAAACTTGCACTTTTAAAAATTCAATGCAAAACTGCTAGAAATTCGACCAAATGGCTATTTCAAGTTATACACAGGCGCCTACATTCTCAAAAAGGAGAAAAATTGGGCAAATAACTTTAACAGAATAAATTTCAAGTTCAAGTAATTTGCCCAATTTTTCATCTTTTCGAAAATTCGAGAACATGATTATAACCTCTCCGCAGAATTGATGATGAAACAGTCATTATTCGAATTTCTAGCAGTTGTGCACGACCATGGTACAGGGTCAAAATCCTGAAGCCCTCAAAACTTTCGATTGCGCCCCCCATTGTTCTACGTTGAGGCGTTCCGGCTCCGGAGAGAAAAAACTGTTGCCTATTTTGGGGTACCCTGTACGTCAAAATTAACGGACTGAAATGCATTCTTGGGGTTGCAAGTAATTAGCACAACAAAGAATGAATGCCGCCGCTTCGACTGACTGAGGTGATTGACCACAAGTCTGCAAGACTGCATCACCGACGAGGAGTTGACTACATTAGTAGCTGTCACAATTCTAAAACGCGATTTGTGATAGATTTGCCTTTTTGGTTCCGGTTCCGAGCTGTCGGCAATTTAGGTTCAGATAAGCTCAATAAAGCTTATTATCTAAACTGGAAATAATCCCCGGATATAGCATATCTCGCACAACCTGTTCCGAGGTTTCAAAAATATTTCAATGTGTTAGTTCATACATTCAAACACAAAGTAATTGAATCTAATTTGAATTTATGCATTTTTACTTTCGATACTTCAGGTGTTGCACATTCGAAGTTAATTACGAAGTACACCATACAATTGCTGGAATTACAAATGGAGATAATCCGTGGGCGAGTCGAGAAAAATTATTTAAATCCCTATGATTGTACGCCATGTCAATGCCAGTTGGGGGAACTATGTAGGCCCCAGTTGAGTTGGCTCACGTGAGTATATTACCCAGTGTAAAAAACTCATTCGCTGATTAAATAGGAAAATTTACATTGCACGACAAGGGCCTGGTAAAATAAAAATTGTCCATTTACCTCTTATAATATTATGTTGTCAGCGAATGAGTTTGTTTACAATTTAACCGAAACTATTTGTTTCAGCGACATGATGCACAGATAGAGGTGAAATTCTAAGGTACGTAAAACATTTCGATCACATATACAGGGTGAACCTGAATGATGTGTACATCTTTTTTCTCTAATAACTTCTAAACCAACCAACGCAGAGTGATGATTTTGGACGTATTTTGGAGTCTTTGGGAATTTGTCTGACTTTAGACTCGTCGAAATCGGCCAACAATTACCAAAGATGTAACACTTGAAAAATTCGGTACGCTACTTTAACATTAGAGGGATAGGGCCTCCAGTTTTTAATGCTTTATTTTAATTAAAATTTAATGCCAGGTTTGACCCGTGTAATGGTAAAACCAACTTTTTCGTAAAATTATTGCCGCTGGTGGTCAAAATTTAGGGGAATCAAATGCATTAGTTGACCCCCCCTGGAAAATTCCGGGGGGTGATATACCCACTGACCCCCCTGTGCCAGCGCCACTGACCGTATCATAGGAACTATTAACTCCACGAGCTTTGTATATAGGTGGTTCGATTTGCGGTCATTTCCAGCATTGTTATGTAGACAACAGTGTAGTGTGAATTTCTAGCATTTGGAGTTTATATTTTGCCAGCGGTTGGCCTGGAACGCTGGAAAGCAATCAGGTCGCGAAGGTGTAATAATTTTTCACCTTTCCAGCATTCAGCATTTTGACCTCATAATTTTTATTATTTTCTCAATAAAATGATCCAGTTATCATTCATAATTATCAAAAAATAATGACAATTATCAGGTCCAAAAAATGGTGATACTTTCAACATGTCGAAGTCATAGAGAGTGTACCACTTAGTAGCTGGAACAGTTTACGTTTTTCCTGAAGTGTGCGGAGGGAAAAAACAGAAGTCAGAAAATGAAATGATTATTTTCTTTTTTTGAATAAAATGATCCAATTATCAATTCGCGCCCCTAAAATTTGACCCACTCTCATGAAACCACGAGTTTTTGCTCCCACAGCATGCCCTATCCCTCTAATGCTAAAGTACCGTACCGAATTTTTCAGTTGTCATATCTTTGGTAATTGGTGGCCTATTTCGACGAGTCTAAAGTCAGACAAATTCCCAAAGACTCCGTTTTACAATACGTCCAAAATCATCACTCTGCGTTGATTGGTTTAGAAGTTATTAGAGAAAAAAGTTGTACACATCATTCAGGTTC
>WJFA01002360.1:0-16289 GCA_009870155.1 Pseudobourletiella spinata | reverse complement strand
GAGAGGAGATTATTTTGTCACCATTAACTCCGACGCGACCCTGACTCAATCCCATTTATTGGACACTTCCTCATCTACCCGTGGGCAAGGGATGATTTCATATAAAAATATATACCGACAAATTTTGAAGAAGCTGGATCAAAGTTTCTCCTGAAGGGGTCAGTTGCGTCGGTGTGTATGTGCATGTGCGAGTGAGGCTTGGGATGTTGTGCATATGTCGAGGGTCAAAGGGATTCACAGTGCCCATTTATTTGGGGCGTGATGTGGTAGTGGGTGTGGGGGGAAGGATGGGAAGCTACTTTTGAGTGACTTAGAAACTTGAAGGAAGATTCATAGAGAGCGAGAGGGGTAGAGGAAGGAGGAAAGTTGGTTTATTGTGGAGCCCTTTTAATAAACCCTGTTAAAATTAGACCTCTTTTAGTGACAGGAAGGAGTCTTGTTGGGGGCTGCTATATGCAACTGCAACTTGGTGGTGGTGGCAGTAAGGGTGAAGGGGAATGGGAGTAGGAAACTATGGACTATTAGGTTAGGTGAACAAATATCCGGTGCAAAGTGATCGATGGGTTTTTTTGCGGTTTTTCTCTTTAATTATCTGCGGTTTCTGGCGGGGCTCGACCATTATGCAACTCCCTATGTAAGTGATTGAGTTGGAGTGTTCGAGGTGTGCAAATCCGTTTCACCGTCTCCAGCGTAGCAGTAACGCACTCTAAGTAAGTGGCACATGGTTGAGGATTCATCTCATGTTCATGAGCTTTTACACGCCACGACGAGTCCGCTCCTTGTGGTCTGAGGGAGCCTTATTCAGCCGGTCGTGCCCCTCAGTCAGATGTGTATTTGCGAACACTGCTGGGGTTCTATGAGGCTTAACTGGGAGAACAAAGAGGTGGCTCTTCAAATGCGGTGATAAGAGGCTACTGGAAATAGATGTGAAATTACTAACACTTTACAAGTGCGTGTATTTGTTTGTAAGATATATATGCATGCATATGTATGTATCGATACATAGATATATCTATTGTTATGACCATTGGAGCAACCGCCCGTTCACGCCCACGGCCCGAGAGCCGAATGGTATTACCATTGTTGTGGTGCACTGGACTGTATTGGGTCAATGAGGAGAGCCAGCGGCAGGAGCCCCGACTTTCCTATCATCCACAATGCTCGCCGCATCTTTTCTGGGCTCTATCCATTGATGAGCTATTCTGCACGCTGCTGGATATGGCTGCTATACCGTCTCATTCATCTCCAATGATGCCACCGCCAGGAACTGCCTCTGCCCGTTAGATCTATTGAGTTGGGACCCATAAAGTGGTGGCAATGGAGTTATTCGGCTAGTTGCTCCCCGCTTACGGGATCCCACACCATCCTTGTTCCGGTCACAAAGGGAATTATGACGCATGTGGCTCCTCCTCCGCAGAGGGTACAGTTTTGAGCAGAGTCAGCGGCCACAAAGTTGTGAATAGACTTAATCAGGTAGTGGCGTCGTAATTGTCCACCACGGTGTTCAGTCAGTGTCATATTTTTTGTCATCCCTTTTCGCACAGCTCCTGTTCAGGCGCTCGGAGTTGCTTTGACAATCATACAACTCATGTAAGCCCATCGTGTTAGCTGGCCCATCGGACATCTGAATTTACTTGTGTGTTCCATGTGTCCGTGAGTGAGATGCAGTGAGTCCATGCAGTGAAGATGAGGACATTAGATTTTCCTGAGGATGATGATGACGACGATGATGATGGAAAAGGTCTGAATGGACATTAGCCACATTATTTTTTTGCAGTTAACTTAATTCCTATTGTAGGCTCTCGTAGCTCTGCATTTTGTGGATTTTCACGTGGAAAGAGTGAACGGCAAGCAACCAGCTCACCTGCTCCTGGGACAAAGGAGGTGAGGTGAGTTAGGTGGACGAATGAGGAACACAATGACGCTTATTTTTAGTAAACAAATACCCGTTCCCCTCCGCACAGAAACGTTTACCTTGGCATCAATCTTGTTTGACTTCCCTTACACAAGCCAATCACCACCGCATGATGATGATCGAGAGTGAGGCTGTCCGCTCATCCATGCCATATCCCCCAATGTGTGCACACAGTAGCTGTTCAGCAGCAATGTGTGGGTGGACGCAAGAGCCTGCCTTGTCGTCGTTGGAAAAGCCATAGGATTAGGACGGCGGACGATGATGGAAAAAATAATTATAACTGCTTACTTAACCGTGCTGTGGTTGGTAATGTCAGCCCAAGGTATCACCATACATCTCCCGAGTGGTTCTTCCTTCTTGATCATAGAGGTATTCCTCTAATACAGCCCCCTAATTTGTCTGCGTGGGAAGGTAACGGCTGAGTTTGATTTCATCAGGTATTATGAAGACAACGAAGAGAAAACTGTGAATGTAAAAGATGGCCAAAGATTCCTGGGCTCATTTCCCCCAACATTAATCACTTGGACAGGGAGAGAAGTTTATTGCTGTAAACATATGATTTTCCAACTCCGTTCCCCCCACATCCCTTGACTTCCTGTGCTCATGGGGGTGATTTCAGTGTGTGGCGGCGCCTGAAGAAACTATGGTGAGATGGCGGCGGGCATGAGGCTCCTTGGCTCCATTTCAAAAGGCCCACGACGATGACGATGAAAACCACAAACCAGTCGGTATCAGTTATATATGTGCAGCGTTTAAAGGGGAATGAATTTGAATGGGGCAATCGATTCCTCATCCTTGCGGCACACACCTCTAATGTCCCTCTATCTGTCGTCTACTACATATCGACCTCACTCTCGTCTCATGTTCTCCCACGTATTGTTGTTATTACCGTTGAATGCCATTGTTTTCATCGATGGGGGTTGTGAAAAGTAAAACATGGGTTATTGAGAGGAGGCAAACGGATTGGAAACATTTGGGAAATGACACGAATCCCTCCTAATGACACTAAGTAGTGTACCACCGCGGATTTTTCACTTTCCTCTCACTACGTGTCATGTGCTACCCCTCCATCATTTTTTTACTATTAGAACAAATTGCCCATTCTCCTCTTTCAAACCCTTTGTACGGCTGGAAGTATTTGTAACAATAGTACAGCCGTGCACAGTATTAATAGTTGAGGAGCGGGAGAAGGTATTGATAGTGTTGTTGTGTGTAAACCGTGTGCGTGCCTCTCGGTTACAATTCATTAGAGTAATTGAATGCAAAGTCGATCTAAAAGTAATACATAGAGATATATATATACATATATATATATATATATATATATGTATGTGTGTTGTAATTTGTACGAGGAAGGGGCGCTGCTACCTCGCGCGATCGTCTGCTCCGTATTATTTGAGTGCATGTACTTATACTATTGCAACGACCGCAGAACGAATTCGTGGTCATTCCTTTAAGCTTACTGCCTTCAGAAGTCAGCAGCCTTGCTCTAGCGCAATCACCACCACCACCACCGCCGCCGCCGCACGCTGAGCATCAACACAGTGAATCGTACATGTACGAATTCACATTGGCACACACACACGTGCATATACCCACACGACTCACCAGCTCCTTCCTCTCTCTCTCTCTCTCTCTCTCTCCCTGTCTTCAACTCCTCTTAAACTGAATGAATAAAGTAGTGCAAATATGTAACACATGCCGCCCTAATGCGTATTTATTACGCGGGTATGTAGATAGGATTGCGGAGCAAAAGTGAGTGTGAGGCATGATTTCAATGCGACTACTGGTTAGTTATCTATTCAAACACATAGTTTTGAACCAGGTTGTGCGAGTCGTGATGGAAATACTAAATGCCTACCTCTGATATGATAACACATGTTGCGAACTACCGTGTGGCAGTAGTAGCTATTACCACAGCGGCAGCAGTAGTATGCCGCTAGGACAACATAGTATTTATTATAGAATCTGGGCCTGACTGTGTGACTAGAGAAACCCAGGAGGACCGTTAGAAGAGAGGGATAATACGAGTAATAGGAGTGGGAATAATAACAATAATTAGTCTGACGTCGAGGCACACTGACGACGTTCCTCCACTAATCAGCCCACTCCAAACGTCTTTCTCATTTGCCTATCTGTCAGGACTGACAAGGAGAGTAATTCCGACGGCCGATGAGTCTGAGGACGTATTGCAAGTTTCGTCTTGGGAGTAGGCAGTGGGACTGGCTTAGCATGTGGGGTGCGCGCCCATGCACAAGGACCTAAAAGAGACTCAGTGTGTGTGTCTGTGTCAGTTAGAGCGAAAGTGAAATGGGGTTAGAATTTAGCAATTTATTAGGCAAAAGACTTGCAACGTCGTGCTTAATATGCTCATGCGGCATGCGAGCCATCATCCTTTGCAGCTACGGCAGTGAGGCAGCCGCTGATGAATGACTTCCATAGTGCACTTCCTCATATGGAAAACGGATGTGTGGGTAGGCGGTAGTCGATGCTACTCTTTTGGGAGGAGACGAAGTGAAGGAAATGAGAAGAAAAAAACGATCAGTTATAATATAGCTGGATTTTTCACAAAAATTTATTTTGTGGATTTTTTTGTTTGCCCCATTTTTGAGCCGTTCTGAATCACGCACAAGCCCAAGCGTACTCACATAGTTGCACTACACAATTAGCTACACACTGCACACCAGCATGTACATCCAAAACCCTGTACACATCCACAATACATTTCTGTAGCCTATATTTACGGATCCACACGCAAGCGCACACTCTTGACTGTCTAGCGCCAAAGATCGTTTGAACTTGGAAGTAAATTGAAAATACTTCAAAACCTAACTTACCAAAACTCTGGATAGCATGCAGGCAGTGAAGGGGGAATTGATTAGACCAGTTAAGAGTTAAAAGGCTGACGGAGGGAAGAGAGGAGGATGAGAAAGGACTGACTTACCCCTCCCGCCCCTATGGACAAGGGTGACGATGCAGAGACTAATAGTGATGATGCTGGTAGGACGGAGGAAATTCCAATTATGGATATTAGGAAGCTCTCAACTCCTCGCAAATGGCCTCCTTATACGTCCAAGAGAAGTGAATATTAGAAATATTCCGTGGTCCATTTTCATACTTTTTACAGTTGAAAAGAAGCCCATATTCGTACTCCACTACTTGCTACTACGAGCTGCCACCAGTAGTACGGATGAATAAAAGTAGCCGTTAACGTTTTACTCATCAGTTTATATTCATTCATGAAGACGAGAGGAACAGTGTTTTTAACCGGGTGCCGACGGCGAATGCGTGAAGCTACTCTAATAATTGCAGTGCACCACTACATCCCTTTTTACTCAGTCAGTCAGTCTTACTCCTGCTCCGCCGTGTACGCGTCTGATCTGAGGATATAAATGAGAGATCGTAAATTGATACGAAAGCAATAGGGAGCAGGAGAGTGATGTGAGGATCAAAATCAGAGACGAGCACATGCACCAAGGGCTGCAAAGACTTTTGTCGTGTCGAGTCTAATATAGAAGCAGTGGAATACGACACATTGGAGGTGATGATAATTACAGTGATTTATGCAATACATTCAGCTCGTGTCTACTGTACATGCTCATATTATTATTATTATTATTATTATTAATATTATTATTGCTGTTGTTGTTGTTCCTACGACCCTAAGAGACGCTGGTAGTGTCTGAGTGAAGAAGTATTTGTTGGGAAAAAACCTTTGGTGCGGTTTCTTGTGTAAGTGGTAGACTGTTTCTATTTGAATATAATAACATTTATGTGATATGCATGTATATATATATATATATATATATATATATGTGGACCATTAAGATCATGATTATTGTCTCCACCGTCCTGCATCCAATAATGTAATAAGGTTTTATAATAGCATGTGTGGAAATGCGAAGGGGGTGGACAAAATTGGAAGGAAGTTGGTGATTTCAAAGTCAAAAGCCTCTTATCCACATGCTATCACACGCGTTACATTACACACATCCCATCCACATGGACGGGGGACGGCAAGATAGCATATTGCTGTGCACACAGCCTACCATCGTCGTAGGAGTAAGTGACAGGGGAACATTAATGCCACTGCATGAGCATGAGAGTAAGAGCATGACGGAGGAATAAATAAGTTTAAATGCAGAGATCAAAGTGCTTCTTTCTTTCTCGCCTCCCCCATGAAACAGAGGAGCATTCTTTCAAGAGCTCTCCTCCATACTTGCGTATTATTATTGTCCCCGCATATATATGGCTCAAAGCAAAAAATATTGAGCTTCCCCCCCCCCTCTCTCTCTCCACCCCAGAAAAACACACATTCAAAATGCACACACACACACACACACACACACACACACACATGACATGAAGACGGGCNCACACACACACACACATACACACACACACACACATGACATGAAGACGGGCTTAAGACAAGAGCGAGCAAAGGAGTTCCCACAATTTTAATGGTAGCGTCACTCCCGATAAAGATGCACAGCCCAAAGTCACTCTCTGTCATTAAAGGACGGGGCCTAATAACTCTTCTTCCCCTCTCATTGTGCGGGCACGCACAGAGGTTCCGTATAGTCACTCTCATTTCCTCTTGCCCTCTCGGTCGACTCATACTTCTTCGCTCTCTCACTCAGTCAGCCAGTTGCAGAGTGGCTCCTCTGTGACCGTCAACAGTCCCACCACCATCATCATCCCGCTTATCTGATGAATTATTGTGATGAAATATGAGAAAGAAATTCTTATATGAGATATCCATGAGGCATAACAAATGCAGGAGCACGGTCACCCCACATCATCTCCACTCCATTCTCTTGAGGAATTATTCTCATGGCCG
This sequence comes from Pseudobourletiella spinata, assembly GCA_009870155.1. Lineage (NCBI taxonomy): Eukaryota > Metazoa > Arthropoda > Collembola > Symphypleona > Bourletiellidae > Pseudobourletiella > Pseudobourletiella spinata. Next base: position 9,531 of record WJFA01002360.1, on the reverse strand, counting down.
CTCGAGCTATGCTTGTTGGTCAGTTCAAAGTCGTCACATCTTTTAGGGCTATGCATCACCATGTGACCCAGTCGGTCTTGTTGAACTCAAGTGGTATGCATGGACCGCTTCTCGTTCACAAACGTGACTCATGCCTTGTGCTTGGAGTGAGTGAGAGAGAGAGAGAGAGAGAGAGAGAGAGAGATGCTCCATGTGTGCCCATGGATTTACAAGAGGGCCACTCAAATCAATTTTCCTGGTAAATATTACAGAGTTTCTTGACTCACGTAGGAGTTGATAAGCGGGTATTTGCTCAGGCTTAGGAGTCTATTTTGAGTGGACTGTGTTAGGGAGTTTGTACAGTATGCGGAAGAATAGGTTCATGGTAAGATTACTCGCGGAATGGTGTGTAGGAACCCGTATTATTAGTAGGGAGAGCATGGCACGCACTCAGACGCACACAAACACATAGAAATAGTATGTTTTTTGACCATTTGATAGCACTTAATGTTTGCTCTAACATGAGTCGGATCCATCAGACTTCAGATAGATGCACAGACGGGGAGAGAATGAGTAACTCCGTAGGGTCGGCTTTGAGAACATATCACACAGACTGTAAACGACCCTTGGCTGGGGATATCCATGAAGATAAGAGGACAAAATATTTTTTCCCTTCCTGTTTGTCCCCCTCTTCTTCCTCCTCCCCTCCCAGACGCACTTCGCTGCATGTGGAGGGAATGGAACTTGGCGACTGCGAATTAAGCTTCATTTCGTCTTATCGTACGTACACCTCCACAATAATAATAATCGGACTTGTACGAGGGAGGGAGTTCCGAGGAAGATGCGGACATGTGTATAAACTGGGCTTGTACACATGGCAGAAGGTTATCATATCTCACTCTCGGCCTGCGCGTCTGACTGACTGGCTTCTTACTCGAGTTGACATGGTCACGTCTCCACTTCCATTATGCACTTAAGGAAGCAGAGGCTGTTGGACGAGGAAGATTGATGGTAAATTTTGATAATTAGGAACCACTTTTGATGGTGGAACAGCTTGAGTGGACATGGACAAGGGAGACATGGACGAGATGTTAATTGAAAACGATTTTATACATTGAAGTACTTGTGTGTGCGTGCGTGCGTGCGTGCGTGTGTGTGTGTGTGTGTGGGTTTTGGGGGAGATCTAAAGATGAAGGATGATGGGTCTCGTCGTCAAATGTAGGGTTATCTAATGGAGCTTCCCTTGTTGTTCTGCTCACTTCCAGCTCCAGTCCACGGAGAGTCAATGAGGGGAAAAACCTGACCTCAGGCCTCCCTGGCTGGATGGACTCACTCTCACAGTGAAAATAGGAAATATCTCATGGGAGATTCCTTCTCTTTCGTCTCATCCTACTCACATTCACATCATGCTTGTTGGTGTCCTCCGAATGGAAATAGACGCCGTTGGTGGTTGTCTAGCAAATGTGGTAGTTCAACTCAAATTACAGGCGCGATGACTGTGTTGTGTAGTGGAATGAAATCCCCGGTTATCAAAACTAATTTCATGGCTCACAGAAGGAATTATAGTAGTTGAGCCGCAGAAAGTGTGGGCCATGTTTTCGAGCCTTCCCTCCTCCTTCATCCCCATCCCACTCGCACTCTCCGCCGTCTCCCCCCGTAGTTTGAGCTACCACAATAACAATGGTGATAATAATAATAATAATAATAATAATAATAATTATAAGACTTGGCGGTGCCGCAGTTTTGCTGTGGAGTGAATGGCTCGGATGACATATTTATATGTGTGGAATGTACATGTATATATGTATATGTATTCAATATATTTATGCATATTATATATAAGGGAGTGAACAGATGATCGGCCAGGCACATGTGTCTCCTCGTACGTCCCATGTTCCGTCTTTGGAACGAGGAACAACGGCGGAAGTTGGAAAGAATGAAAGAATGTTTCCCTCCTGTACAACCACTACTGCAACTTCTACGGCGGTTATATACTACCACTACCAGTTGCAGCATTACAACAGGGTGGCTCGCTTCCTTCCCGCACGGAAATAACTTTGGGTGTGGATGCGAATTGTTATTTTGGTGAGGTGTGCGAGCCCGGGGAGTCAAGATCTGAGTATTATATACTGGGAGAGAGAGAGAGAGAGGTAGACAGAGGGATACAAGTGTCCAATGTGCCGTTCGCGGAAAGAGGCGATTATTTTTGGATATGCAAATTCATGGAAGCTCCTTCGTTACGGTAGCTTGCCCTCACACAAGCCTGTGAACAAAACAGTAGTTAGCGCTCGCTCCCTTGTCCCTTCATTTGTCTCCTTGTGTGACTGGCCCCAAGTCAAGAATCAGAGACTGGAAAGTGGCTGATGGTAGCGGTAGTGGGGAGTGATATACTCTGTGTGAGTAACTATGCAATAAACTATAATTATATTATTTGAAAAATCAGAGTCATGCCGCGGCGGTACCGGCCCGCTCCTTTGCGCATGCACAACACTTATAGACACAAACAAACGCACGTACGAACACATGCACATGAGGAGGTGTCCTTTTCAACACGTAAGGTTCACACACACACATACTGCAAATGGCTACTGCATCGTTTAGTTGTACATGTGTATGTGCTATTGATTCATTTGCAACTCTAAAGTTATCACAGGCGCGTTCCATTCCATTCGAAATCGTCCGTAGACGGGGCGACAAAGTTGGAGTGGGAGTCGGAGGAGCCTTTGGAATGGGGAATGGAAATTAGGAGTGGAGTTCATGGGGCCTACGACACTGCACTAAACTACACTGCAGTAGGCCTAGTAGCGTGGCAACTGACCGTTAAGCCAGAAATAGAATTTACTATACGCCTACTATTTCCACCACTGTCTCCATCTAAACAAGTTATATATTAGTTGTAATAATAATAACGAGCCTGCCATTCACGTACGCCGGGCTGAGTCATGTCTCTGTGTCGAACAAATAAAGTGCCGTTGTGAGAATAATATGAGTGTGGAAATTGGAATCCAGACAGAGAGCTCTCTCTCTCTCTCTCTCTCTCCGTTTCGTTGCGAAAGATCGCAGGCTGGTAAGTAGTATGTATATGAATGCAAAATGCATACCTCAAAGCCGGTAAAACCTCGTAAACCCTCATCACTGTTTTCCATCCAAACCCACACAAACACAAACATTCGGCCTCCCCACACACCTATACAATACGAAAGCAGAGAGATTCATCTGCACTTGCACATGGGCGTGCATATATAAACACACACACACACACACAGATGTTGTTTTTCGGATGCAATTGGGATCAGATGGTCGGATTATTTTTATGATGCTCAAGATGATGATTGTCCTACAAACTGTGAACAGAGGGTCCGTAGGCCCTGGCTATACTATTGGATGTGGTTGTTCTTGATGGATGGCGATAGGTGATGGTATGCTGGTGACGATGATGATGATAATCCTCTGGAATTCATTTATCACATCTGGCTCAAGTGAGCCGGTGAGTATATATAAGATGTTGTTGGGTTTTTGAATGAAATAATTTATTTTGATTAGTAGAACTCTTGATCCTATATGGTAGGGCCCATAGTGGTGGCCATGCAAATAAATTAAATTGAAATGCAAATTTATTAATTTATTGTGCGGTCATCCTGTGACAGCTCCCAATCCTCTCCGTAAGCCACTTCTATGGTATGGCCAATGTAACCCCCACGTCAATCAGCTCGTCTCATGTTTCTTGGTTGACTGGTATGGGCGTTGGGTTCTGTCCACGACGACAGGAGTATCATCATGTGTGCGTGTATGGATTTGTGGGTGTGTATGTGTGTGTGTGCATGGATGCCTCCTGTGACTGTGTATGAAAGCTGAGCCGGCCATAGCAGGGTAGTGTTTTCCTCCATGTACCATTCTTTTGTGATGCCTCTACGTTTCTTCTTGTAATTCCGTCATTTCCTCCCCTGCTGGACAATGGTGGGCTGTATATATTGCTGTCATTAAGGTCGTCTCAGGGGAGCAGACTTTTCTGCCCCGTCTCATATGGGAGACCCACTAACTGCAACTCCTGCAACTATTAGCGTAGATTTTACTGCTACAAATTTACTCAACTTGGAGATTGTATTACTCTGGGCATTGTATTAGGAGGACGTGGATGCATGTATGCATTATGTACCTTGCCCCCATCTATACTATGGTCAGACAACAGCTATTTGTATGACACTGTCATCGACGTGGGATCGTGTTTAAGTTATTTATGACTGATAGCGATCAAAAGGGAATGCTGGTGACCGGCTCTCAATTACCACGCTCCCGGCGGTTCCCCTATTATCATCTCCCTTTTGGGAAGTTACACTTTAGTGCTCTGTCGTCTGTGCGTTGTGTCCATACACGCATTGAACGACTGTTTGTATACGTGTGCCTTCCGCGGAGGCACGGTAGGTTGATTTGGAATGGTGCCGGGCAAAACGTGACGTGTGGAAAGGGAGGAAAGTGTTTGGAAGTGTGCACTGTGCCTGTGTATTGCACAGACACGAGGATGGGTAATAACAATAATATTTAATGCGGGTGCATTAAGTCCCTTTGTGCACTGATAGTTTTCCTCCTCCTTGCTACTTTTTGACGGATCGGAGGAGAGCAATGGACAGGAGGAGAGCGTTGACATTGTTTTTTCAGCCATGTCTTCAATCAGAGCTCTGCGCGCACACGACCAAGTGAATCTCACTCCCCTCATCGTCCTCTCACTAGCTCTGTGAGTTAGACAAATAATAACAATAATAACGCCGCAGATATGCCTCCCACACGTACGCCTGCCTAAAAGAGTTGAAGACAGAGAGAGAGAGAGTAGAGCATGAAGAGTGCAGCAGGATGGTGGTAATGGTGGCCCATGCTCGGAATTATTTAAAAGCGCACATACGTGTAGGGGAAGTTATTTAGGTGTCGTCTGTGGTTTTTGGTTATTTCAGCGGGGCTAATGGGTTCGGTGTCTTTTTACCGGTACAGGTTATGCACACATTCATGACCAGTAGAGACGGCCTATAGGATTGATTGGGAATTTTCCCTCCACATTTCATCCACACTCATCCACAGGCGCATACACGACGAGGCAGTTACAATTGAGCCTCGTGCTCCTCCACCCTCGACATCATCGGAATTAGGAGGGAACCTGGTTGCCAAGGTTGAGCATGACGGCGGCCGGCAGGGGTATAAGCAATGCATATTGGTTCCATGAACGTGAAATGTGTCCGAAATACCTTTTTTGCAATGTTCTACAGTTCTAGGTGCTCGTTAATGTGGGCCTTGACGAATTTTTCTCGTCACTTTCACAGCTTTACATTCCGAGGTAGAGAGCGAAAAATCAATAGCGTGGAAGCTGGGACAACGACGGGGGTGGATGTGGGAGAGTTTAAATTTTTAACATTGCACTTGTGACAGTGATGGTCGGGTCATCCGTTGCTCCAATGTTTTTTCTTCCACGGGAGGTTAAATGCTCTTCCCCTTCTCACGTCTGTGTGCTTCAGAGTATATACGAACGCATGGGTCTACCCTCACACATGTGAGCCACTAGCGGTGGGGCCGAATCAGAAATGCAGGATGGGAGTGTGAATTCTAATAGTTTTTTTTTATTCCTTGCATCCCACGCTGCGGCCTCAAGATGGTTTGCGAGTACATTTATCTCGCACACATCAAGAGAGCGTCAGTATTAATCGGAGAAGTTGTTCGTGGGATCACTACTACTACTTACCACCAGAAGGGAGAGATACAGCACTACTTGAGCTCTTGAAATTCATACGCCTGTCTCGCCTGTTGGATCCAAACTCAAATATCCAAGCACACACGCGCACACATGCTATTCGCTACTCAGACTGTATTTACAGATGTCCAATAGACGGATTGAGTATTTTTACCATATGTTTCATGTTAAATAGGTTGCCTATTGAGGAAATATTGGCTACAGAGATTGTGAGGAACGGCAACATGCTGTCCTTCACTATCTATGTCTCGCTCAGTCGCACACATATTCGTACACTCACACACACACACACAAAACATCTTGCTAACAACATCTTTACTGTACTCAAAGCGGAGCTTATGTACTGGCTGGTTATAGTATTAATAGTAGCAGTATTACAGGCGGCGACCGTAAGAGGAAAGGTTAGGGATAAAAAATGGGGAAAAAATTATCTCCAGACTCGCAGTGCATATACTTTTAGAGAGTTGAGCATCACAGGAGGTGGCGGAGACTGTGTATAACTATATGATGGTGGGTGAGTGAGTGCGGCCCTTTTTTCATCTTTTCCCAACATCTCTGAATTTTCTTATCGGGTCATAAAGGGAAAAGCTCAGGCTGTTCTCCCAGTCGGGGATATTCTTGAGGAGTGGAGCGGGATCACCGTAGGCTCCTGAACACTCCAGTACAATTCTGTCGTGTGCACATTACCCTGCAGAAGGGTTCCCGAAATGTTCCACCCCCTGTCTGTCCATATTCCTCCCTCCATCCGCCTTGTTGTCTGAATGTGGGGATTTTTTCCAAAGGTATTTTACCTCCGTCTGCATGTTCTTCCTCTTGACTGGGACGGAACAAAAGATTACCTATTTCTGTATAAACAGTTGGATGCAGGAGGTATTTGAAGTAATAAATTTTTCTTACAAACTCCATCGGCTTTCACTTCCTTTTCCCCCGTCACTTCTACTCCTATTCTAACTTCTGCCACCACCAGCAGTAGGATTCAACCAACACCACTACAAGAACCGCTAGCACGTATCAGGACGTTGGATCGGTTCCTCGGGCTGTAAAAGGAGCTTGTTTGGAAAGGGACACTGTCAAAATCCTGTTCCCCTTGTATCGAAGCAATAAAAAATTATAGTGGCAGACGCCTGGGGTGTTCCAGTCTCGTTATTGTAAGTGTATCATCTTGTATGCATGGGAGTATGTGTGTGGGCCTACCGGAGGACGCACACGCGTTCCTAGCCATTGATCTCTTTGGCATGAAAAAGATGTAGTAGTGGCGGAAGAGGGAGATTTCCTCAGTTTGTCTCAGTGTGGAGAGGAGGCACACACAAGTGCCTATAAATTCCCAGGGAAAAGTATATTGAGAGTGACACACGTTGCTGGAGGAGCCTTGCTTTCTACGGGATGCGGACACACGCACACACATACCTACACATGCATGGTAGCGCACACACTCGCCTCCCCACCATCTTCCGCAGAAACGGGAGTGTGAAGAGTACACGAGAGGATGTAGCTATTCGGAGGCGGAGGAAGAGGATTGCGGAAATAATCTGGCTGTCCCGAATTCATTACGCTCCCAATCATCAGTGCAATAACTTTTGCTGGCTCGGAATAAAAATTGATGGGGACATCCCCTTTCCCTCGAAGTGTGTGCGCGCAAGAGTTGACAAAATTGGACTGGGATGGTTCATCTCCACACTCTCTTCAATTATTTACCGTCAACCGAAGTTCTCACTCCTCACGACGGTGTTGGTGGTAGTGGCAGAAGTAGTCGGAGTAAACTGTCCTGATAATAATGGTGCCAGTTAGGCCATACGCTCAATTTTACCAGCTTGGTCATATGCATTCATATTTTATGGTCACAGTTCCCGCGGAGCCCTCTGTGCGTTCCCCTGATGCTCTCCATGTCCGCCTGGGATAGGGATAAAATGAGAATTTATGCCACTTCATACCTTATTTGTAGGGGATGATAATGGAATTGCATTCATTGTCTGCGTTGCGAACACATATTCATAGCCATTTATAGTATCCTTCAGTTCTGCAATCTGAGTGCGGGGCCAGGCGGGATAAGGTATCCACCAGCTACTCTCTAGCCCGCCGCCGCCGCTCCTGCCCCACAGACCGCGTTCATTACTCCTATAGTGGTGCGTCTGCTACTGTGAGAAGCAATGTCGTTGCTCAGACAATTAGACATAAATTTCGTCCGTGTCCGTTTATGTACTGTGTGACGGACACTGATACATACACATACACACACACACACACACACACACACACACACACACACACACACACACCTGAGGGCCATTGAGAAGAGTGCATGTTTTCTATGTGGTTGTGAGCGGGCTTCCCGTTCCACTCTTAGCACATCTGATGGGGTCTAAAAAAGCATCTACGGGACAAGTTCCTTGATGCAGATTGGAGAGAAGATCTTGTCAGACCCTGTATCGCCATCATCTACCGAAACTCTCAGCACCAAAATGGGAAGGAGATGAGTGGAGTGACCAAAGGGGACGGAACGGAAGTAGGCTGGCTAGCTGCGGATGTTTTAGAATGTGGTGACAAGTTGTGGATGGAATACAGAGGTTTCATAATGAAGGAAAGGGTGTTGTCGTCGTCCCATTCTATGAACCGTGTCATCCCATGTGTCACTAACAAAGTGTGAAGATAAATCTCTGTGCCCTCTGTCAACTTTCGGCTCGGACGTGTTGTTCCCGCACCATGGCAGACTGCTCAAATTGCACCGTAGCCATTCTCTCTCACCACATAAGTCAGTAGCCAAAGTTGGTTCCAAGTAGAGAAATCCCAAGATCTCAGCCAGAAGAACCTCTATGTCATTCCTCCTTTTTCCGTGCTCCACCACCGCCGACTGCTTCTTTGATGAGCTCTACGATAACTCTTCACTAGCGCGCTCACACCACACATGTACACACGCATGTACTCAAAGACGTACACACACACACACACACACACACACATACACATTAGCAAGCAGTCACACTTATTACATTAGCATGCAAATGCACACATGCGCTCATACACTACACACACATACATTTGACTCTCACTTGCCGGATGCTATTTTGACCAGAGTACCAAATAGGAATGATTTTTTTCCTCTCTCTCTCTCTCTCTCATCCTCCGAAATAATAGCAATCAAGATTGTTCCCACATTTGCGCTGAAAACCACATGTGCAAATGTCAAGCTCCGCGGTGCGGTGCGAAAGGGGCTACGTGGATGCGTATATCTGTACGAACGAACGACGTTTTTGGAAGGACGGGTTGTCTTCATGCTCCTGAGCGTAATAATAATTACACATGAGAGGAGTAGGAAGAGGAACGAGGAGAAGGTACATGTGTATACATACATGTGCTGATTATACGGGGAAAATAGGATATGCCAGTGTGACACACGGAGGAGGGGCAACCAGAACCTGTGGTGTGCTCATCGTGTCTGACGAAGTGCGGAAAGAAGTGCGTGAGTTTATATGTGCTCGTGTGCGTGTGCGTGCGTATATATATATATCTGTGTATGCAAAAGGCCACGACGACGGGTCGACTCACTTGGCAGTAATAAGACAAACAAATGTGAAGCACTGCGGAGATTCAAAGCGGAGAAGTCAGTGGATGTGAGGTACGCGGCGCCGTTGTAGTAATGGCGTAGTGACGACGATGTCGGCAGGATTTTGACCTGTTTCGAGGGCACCACATGCTTCCTTGCCACTTTGATATTTTCCACTGATATTTACCTTTCATCAGCCTTTCTTTGTTTATTTATGTCCCTGCATGGAGTCAATGAGGATGTCGACGACGACGACGACAACAACGCTCTGTCAGTC
>WJFA01002359.1:0-16289 GCA_009870155.1 Pseudobourletiella spinata | reverse complement strand
AATCCATCTGATCTGCGGATCATCTGGTTGAATCCGATCTGTTCCGACCCTTATGCGTGAGCACCACAGCCGCCTCCACTGAAGAGAGACCACGCTGAAGTACAAATCTAAGGATGCTGTGGTGACGGGAGGTGAGTCAGTGTGCCTATGTGTGCTACCCACTCCCCCTGTCAATCACATGTACCCTCCAATCTGCGGCAAGCTTCTAACATTCACGACACGCTCCGGTCTTATGATTTAGCAATCGGCAGAAAAGCCTCGGCTGGCTCGGTGGGACTCGTGATAAAATTGAAACGGATACGCCGAGCAACTCAAACAAATAATATACAACAGTGCCGAACTTAAGTTGCGGTTTGGTGGTTAGTAAGCGCTCAATACTTTCCTAACGATCATGAATAACGATTAATGAATAAACTTATTCAAGCCTTGAATCTTGAATGAAAATAAGGAATAAGGTCGGTTCATTTTAAAGTTAACAATACGAATAATAAAAAAGCTTCATGTAATTTTGATTTATGCATATGAATAAAGAATGAACTCGGGTTTTCTCTGACTTCAGAATAAGCACACAGAATAATTTCGGCCCCTACCTGAATTTTGAACAACAAATCATGAATAAACTCATTTCTTCAACGGATATTGAATGCGAATATTCAGATTCATTATTCATAATTCATTGAACATTTTGCATTTATTCACTCACAAATCTTTGCTTTGTGCGTTATATATTTCGCTCAGGTAGGTACTTGTTTCAGCCTTGTATACTAATGATATCATGTTTGAGACTTTATTAGTTGATGTTTCTTGGTACTGTTTAACACAATGCAAATAAACTGCATGTGTATTATGCGAAGATCCAGAATTATATCTAAGGTGCGAAAAAGCAGAGCTAGCAAAAAGGAATTTAATATGTGTGACTGGGGTAAAGCGTCACTTCCTCATAAAGGCAGTTTACCGAATGCCGCTTAACGGAACCTGTTTGCTACGACCTTTGGCCGAACCCCGTTTTCCCAAACGACACTTTAACAAAAGGCCGTTCCCGTGCGACCGTTCCCACAAGGCACTTGGCCGAAAGTCACCTTTACCGAATCAACGTTACCCCCAATTTATTACTGAAAGTCACCTGTACCGAACCTAACGGTCGGAATTGTTTGGATTCAATCAGATGATCCGCACATCAGATCAGATCCAACGCAAATCTGACCTGGACAACATCAGATCAGATCAGATAATCAATTTTTCGATCCGGACCAAATCAGATCAGATAGGCCTATATCTGCCATAAATCCGCAGATATCTGTGGATAGTCTGTAAATCCGCAGATTTTACCAGATAGGATTTTTAAGTTATCTGATTTTAATCTTTTAGCCATTTTTAATCTTCCATGTTGCAGATCCGATCAGATAATTGAATTATCTCATCTGTTCCGACCCTTAACCTCTCGATCTCCTCCATCACGATTATGAAAACATCGAAAATCACACTATGCTAATGGTCACACACAATGATTCATTCTTCCTCACTAAGAGTAAAGATAATGAACTATACCAAAGTTTCACCAGTTCGAACATAACTAACGATAAACAAAACAAGGCATATTCATTTATACACATTTCCCCCTCAACTAGATTGATGATAATCCATTAACCAATTTACACCTCCATTGGAGAGTAGAATACATATTTCTAACAAACGTCACAGTAGTGCACAAAAGATTACTAAACACATGATGTAATGCTCTCTCATGGTGATGAGTGTTACGTGAAAAATTCAATATAAATAGAGAATACTCCATTGGAACAAAATGGTGAGATGAAAACAGTAATCTCGTGCATTGGAATGACTTTTCTCAGCAGAGACAAGGATAATCAACTGTTCGGTGACCTCACAGAGGAGTCCACCCTCTACCTCCTGAACTTACGTTTATTAGGTGCCAGTCACAGCGAATTCCCAAACAGGACTGCCTGCTCTCCCGCTCACACACGCGGATGTAAATTCGTGCCGTTACGCACGAGTGACAAAAGAAAGTGGGAGGGAGAAAAACCTGTCCAAAGAGTGGCCCAGCTCAGACCTAGGCCTAGCCCACTCCATGAAGGGATATAATTAAGCATTTACAGAAGTGTCAACGTGGAGGATATCGGGGAATTTCTTCCAGGTTGATACAGCGGAAGAGAGATGGTGCTAAGGGACCCAAAAATTATCAGAAGCTTCATGTGAATTTCATGACCGTCACATGATCATATTCGGATGAAAGTGGGGCGGTAGTCAAAAACCTAACAATTCACAAATGAATTAGTGATAAAATGGAAAGTAGTGAAACCTTCATTTATTCCATAGTGGCTACAAATAGTATTGTAATTACAGCAAGGTGCACGTAGACATGGCTTGGTAATTACCCACTGTCATTCGTAGCAGTAGCTAGTAAGTACAGGGCCTCCCAAAATGAGTACCATGATACCAAACAATTACTTAACGACTCAGCTTTGTTTTGAGACCACCATCATCATTCAGTCTTGTGAGCAGGTGTACCCACTATGGAATAAATTAAGGTTTATGCAATTTAAAGTTTTCTCTTGTTTTTCCAATGTTTTTTTTAAATTTATTTTACTTCTATTTATATTATTTTTTCTGATTATTTAAAATTTCTCTACAAATTACCATTTTATAGCTTATTTATTTGTGATTTGGTAGATTTTTTGACTTCCGGGCCAAACTTTCATCCGAAAATGATCAAATTGCGGACTATTTATACAAAAATTTCATTGGCAGTATGCCCCATTCACCTCGCTATCCTCCTGAGACATGGAATGCTGTGGAGCGCCTATAAAAACATATACTTCGGACAACTTCTTGTGAGGGCTTTCATAATGTACTTATGCGCCGAATGCGCACATCAAAGCCGGACTTCGAGTTAACAGCGGTAACCAGCTTATTATGAAACAATCCATGTCTCAGGTCGGCTTGGTACAAGCAAATGCTGGGAGGAGTCGAACCATCGTTAACAGTTCATTAAAACTGAGCAATTTTCTGCCAAAGTGCTTCCAGACTTATAATACTAAGCCTATCGCAGAGTATTAGAAGGAAATTTTTCATAATTTCCAATTGAATTACAAATGTTGCATCCACCCACCCAATTACAGATGTAGAATCAAGTGGATACATATCTCATTAGTACGAGTCTGGTTGACACACAGGAGACTGTCGTATCTCAGTTCCCGCGTACTAAAATTATGATGTCGTAGAAATTATCACGTTCGATTTTTACACACTATTGTTCACATCTTGTGCGGATACACATTGTGCGGATTGTTTAAGCTTTATTTGATGTTGTGTTCTACTCGGATTGTAGTTGTTAAAACAATAAAGGAAATTAGAAGCACTATAAAAACACATTTGGTTGGCTTTTCTTACTGCACAGTTCCATTCAAGCAATGGAATACTTAATGAAGGAAACGGAACTTTTGGTGAAAGTTCACTTCGGTATAAAAGTGACGGTAAACATGATTTGGTAAAAGTTCATTTCGGTAAAAATTGGGGGGATACATCTTTTGGTAAAAACTTGGGGGTGAAGTGGATTCGGTTAAGGTGACTTTAGGCTAAATGGTGTCGGGAAGTGGGCTTTCGGTAAATGTCGTAAGGCCTAAACAGCTAGACTTTTGATAATTGTAGCTGATTATGAAGCTAAATTAAAGATTCCATTGCAGTTTAATGTCATGATAAACTGATGGTGCCAGTTTTAAAGAAATGCGAAAAATTAGGAGGTTCTCTTGAATAATGCGTGATTCCTCTTCAAAAATGAGCAGATGTTTGCTTTCCTGACTAAAAAATCTTATCTAGACTTAAGTTCGTTGTAGTAAGTTTATAGTGAAGCAAGGAATTATGTAAAAACAGAGCATCCTGGATGATAAACTAAATTTCCACCATCCTTCTGGCTCTGCTGGGAGTGTAGTTATATTATATGTTAATCACGGGCCCGCAGGAAAATGTTGAAGCAATTTTGGCCTAGAAATCCTTAATTTCCCTGAAAAACTAATGGCAATTTCGCATTGTCAACCTTAAAATTGACGATGTTGAGGGGGGACGATTGCAACAAAAATTTGCTTCCCAAAATTAGGATTTGCATTACTCCAGAGTCGGATTCCACTGGGACCAATAACTACTGTAAGAAATTTTAAGTTGAATAAATGCATGCTTGAAGATTTGTGGGGTTAACTTTTTATCATTTTAATCAAAAATATCGATCCTGAGTTTGCAAAGCATTTGATTCGCACATGCATGCCATCTAAAGTGTCACAATAATTGGAGAAGTTCCTGCAATCCTTTGGGAGTTAGCCGGAGTTGGTACTGGAAGGAACTGGTTGGTATACTCTTCCCAAGTTGCTAGTAAGATTTCCAGGATTTATTACTAACAGAAGGAGCTGACATCCTAAAATTTAATGCCAGTTGGGCATGACAAACTCCAGTTGCTATGTTATGTACCTACATATTTACCCCGAATGCAAAACTTTTGTGTTATACTGTGTACTTTGTAATAGAACAACATTCTGCCAGTATTTTGAATAATGCGTCATCACTTTTTGGAATTTCTTTGAAGTTCTGCCATAGCGGATTTTCCTGCAAAAATCCTGGTCATCCGTTGTAAAATTTGAACCTGCCGCTGTTCTTGCTACCGACACAGTTAAATTCTGAACTCAAAATGCTTCATTTTTCTTGACAACGGAATATGTTCTCACTTTACCATCAACTACATTCATTCATATTTCCACTACTTCTATCCCGCCACCAACTGCAACCAACGTTTCTACTGTACTGACAACCAAGTCTACGCATTTCTCAAATACCTCCACTCCACGACCAACAACAGTTCTGTCCACTACTTCGGGTGCCTACCTCAGTGAAACCACCACAAGTGACCGTTCGGCTACTAATGATGTTCGTCAAATGCCTGTTTCTTCTAAAATCTCGCGTCAAAATTTCCCGGAGGCAAACGATATCGTTTCAACAAATGTGCAGACAGGATTGCTATGAATTTGTTGCGTATGAGGAAGACGTTGTATAGTATAATTACGGGAAATTAATTTCCTTGTATTTTCACCTTGCTAATGCTTGATGTCCCATTAACAGTCCAAGTCATGCCAGTAAATTTCAGCAACAAGTTTTGAGCTAAATTAATTCTTTAGGGGAAGTGTCACAACCACTTTGTGCGAGTTCATAGGAATTAATGATTTTTTTAATTCCTCTGGATGGTCCTTTAAGGATTCTCACTTTAACTTTGTATTACTTGGGATTAAAATAATTTGGAATACATCCACTTGTCAGTATGGGATATACTGAAAAATTATCAGATGAGAATGTCACTGTGTACAAAAGGTATTAAGAATAACTAAATTTCAGTTTATTATCGGTATTCAGGGTCCTTTAAGTTTTGTTGCCGTTAGAATAAGTTGAAAGTTCCGGTTCAGAATACAACTACGGAGAAAACAAAACTGAGCTTAAATGATGACATTCGTGCTTTTATACCTTCAGAAATGACTGTAGTTCAAGTTGTGAAAGTAATAGTTTTTCTGTGGAAAATAGCGGTGATGGATGAAGCATAACATGTGGTATCATCCGTCCACTTACACATCTCATCAGTTACCCTGAGGAATTCAGAATTAGGTCATAAAGAAGTGAACTCTCCAGGATATGTAGTCCCATGTTTTATTGTAATGAAATGTCTCCTCGCTCTTAATTTCCCACTTAGAGTTTTAACTGGCGATGGGGAATATAACACCACATAAATTAAAGGTTCTATGATTATGATGAGTAATTAGCATGTGCGTTACTCTTCTGCTTGCCAGGTACTAATCTTGGTGCTACCGCATATAACTGCTCAGAAGATCATGAACATTCCATTACTCATATTCTGCTCGAGGCACAGTCGTGGATATTTGGCTGGATGCTGCCTTATCCCTTGTCAACTGTCGGCGACTGCCCATCTCCATGGATTGTTTTTCTGTAGAAAGTAACGGTGACGGCCCCTCACTGAGGAGTGAAGCATAAAACGTGGTATCAGCCGTCCACTTACGCATCTCATGAGTTACCCTGAGGAAGTCAGCATTATGGAGATTAGGTCATAAAGAAGTGAACTCTCCAGGACATGCAGTCCCATGTATTATTGTAATGAAGTTCCTCCTCACTTTTAATTTCCCACCTGGAGTTTTAACCGGCGATGGGGAATATTCAATCAAATAAATCAAAGGTTCCATGATCATGATGAGTGATTAGCATGTGTTATTCTTCTGCGTGCCGAGTGCTAATCGGAGTGCTACAACATAGATGCCCTTAAAAGATCATGAACATTCCATTACTCGTATCCTGCTCCAGGGACAGTCGTCGACAGTTGGCAGGATGCTGCCTCATCCCTTGTCAGCTGTCGGCGGCAGCCTATCTAATCCATGCTGACCTCTGGAAATTTACCCTACTCATGACAACACCTGTTAATTTACTTGGTTTGAGGATAGTCGAACGCCTAGTTGCGAAAATGCTTTCCACAACTGATGTTACGGTAAATAGTCTAGCCATAACGTATATCCTAGTCTATAAATCAATGTTAATAAATAAAATATCAAAAAAATCAAAATAGAATCAAAATTCGGCGGATCAAAATTTATTTTCTACCAATTACGATCTCTTGGCACAATTAAACGATTCCAAAGGCATTACGCGTGTTACTACCCAAGTTGGATGCTTCAACTTGTTGCATGGACAATGCCTTTTAGCTCACGCAAACAATTGGTTGCGCGATTAAGTTTAAAATATTTAAAGATCTTTAAGTACTTACAATCAATGATTTTGTTTCCAACAGCCACTGCATATGTTGTGTAACAGTGTAACTAATGAAGAGCCATTCCGAAGGATAAATATCGCAACGAGAACCAATTTCCAGGAAGCAGTACATCTTGATTCGGAAGTTGCTGGAGCAAGCCATGTACACAATCTACACAAACGCGTCGTTTACTGTCATGGACGAGTCGTCTACGTAGAAACTATCGAGCCGGAATTTAGATTCGTATGAGTAGGTCAACGAGAGGATTTGGGAATCAGATAATCAATGATACCTCTCGACAACGTGAAGGTGCGGTTGTTTTCGATACTGACTCTGACTCACAATTTACAAAGTAATTTGGCGAAAAAGATGAGAGATGCTTTCGTGCCAAACCTTTTATTCTTGCATACAGTATGTATGCAGTTTATAAAATCTTCCGACAATTATGAATCATTTCGTATAAGAGTATACTCCTATCTGTTGGAAAGAACTATGGAAGCGGTCTTTTTTACTCATACTATTTCATTCCATTATTTCTTAAATTCGAATGGAACTGAAAAGCATCTTAATGGATTTGTCTTATGAATGCCAAAAATGTGTTTTTCTGTAGATGATTGTTTTATAAACTCATCAAAGTGCCCTAATTGTCTTATGACCAAGAAAAATATTTCGAGAAAGTTTTGCGTAGGGGAGGGGGTAGCAAATAGCACTATTATATACAACTTACATTGTCGGAACGTTGGAAATCATATTATTTGTGTGCTTTGTTCAATTTGCAGTTCTAAGTAACATAAATTGAATACGACGTAGCTAAATATGTAAGAAAAAAGTTTTGATGAAATTGAGCTTCTTGATATAATCTATTCTTAATTTTATTTGTAAAAGTTTTTGAGATCATTTTTCATAATCGCATGAAAAATTGGTTGTATTTTTGTTGTCGTGTTAATATTTGATTTTAATAGTTTTATGTCAAATGAAAATATCGGCTGAACAAAAACAACATATGCCTACCCTTTTCTGACTCCTAGATCTTGATGTCAATGTTTTGCTGAATAGTAGGCCAACTTATTGTAGGTTTTCATAAAACGTTTCTACTGCATAAGGAACCCTGTATGTTCAAAATGTTGTGGCCATTGCAATGCACAATGCCACCAATGCATTGGTGTATGCTATGATGAAAATGTATGCTATTGGACTCTTTTCTTTGTTAATTTATATTAGCCTATACTATAAGGGAAGGGCATTTTTGTAAATTCTATATCAAAATATCGACATCGCTAAAGATGCACTTGCTTAATAATACAACAGTTTCTGAAAGTTCTTTTTTGCTTTTAATAAAGTGTATTATGTAGCAGTGCTCGGAATGAAATCATTAGATGTTTTGCAGGGAATTCAAATTATGTGCTGTTGCTTCTCAAAATGTTTAAAATACTTCAAAAAGATGTGTTCAAGAAATTAACTATGATTTATGATTTGACATTAAAATATAAGTAGATCAACCATAAGGCACTTTAAGAATCTTATAGGTGTGATTGATTAGTAAATATTATTCGCTGCTCCAAGCATGTAAGCATATTTTCTTTTATTTTTTGATAGTGTCATAAAACATCTTTTTCGAAAACCGTAAAATATTTTAAAGCACCGAGACTCCAATACCGCATATGGTAATGCAAGATATACTCAAGGACGGGAGGTAAATAGCAAGGGCTGATGTCCTGAAAGTGCCTTTGGTATTCTTTCAAAGTTATCTGCTTGAAACCTTTTTAGTGTTTACACGGATTAGTGAATACTAAGTGAAAGTAGACGATATTTCAATATCATAAGTGTATATAAAATTATTTAACAAGCTATCGAGATATTGCAACGGTATGAGTGCTTCCGTTTTAGCGCCGCCTGAAATCACAAAACGCTTAAAATATTATTGCGAAGGACGCGATTAAGTAAGGCAAAATAAATTTTCAAGATCAATTTAGCTGAAAATTGACCATTTCATACGTCTAGCAAGATCACCATTTTAAAGCAACCCGTTCTGAATTTTGTAGCATCCTTACACAAACTTGTGACGCATCCTCACGTTCGCCATATGATGGATACAAGCAGGAATCTTCGTTCAAGAAATCTACGTTTATCAAAAGTCAATGCTCCAAGGTGATGTAAAGTTTGGTCTAAAGTTACGACATCGGCCCCAGTCATTTACCAAATTTTTTTTAAAGAAAACGTTAATGGAGATTCTTTTTTAAAAAATTGTAATGAAAGCTTATTGAGATTATGCACTCAACTCGACTGACTTCATTAATATCATCACTTACAAGAATACAAAACAGTTGTACACGATAACTAAATCTACTGATCAAACCTCTCAATTTATTAAAAAACCCGTTTGCTAAGGCGATCACATATATGACATTACACAGTCTACTGCTACTTTCTTAGAGTTACTCGACTAAGATAAGGTAAGGATATTTGCACATGAAAATCTCGAGAATGGATGATAACTGAATTGATACCATAATATTTTGAAACTGACACATTTTCTCTAAAAAGTAAAACTGTCGTCTGAGTACTGTAAGCACTAATTATCGAACTTGATGACTTGGCGAAACAATACATAGAAAAGAAGTACAGAAAAAAGTAAAAAAGGCATTAAACTCAAAACTACTTGACGAAAGCTAAAAATTATAAAATCGTTTTAGCCTCAAGTTTTTTTCCTAGCTTAGTAATACATGATGGTTTAAGAGTTTTGGTAAAGTTAAACTGTTAAATTATAACTTATAACTAAACTTTTGCGCTTGGGTCCTTGAAGCTTCAGTCCGGCGTTCAGATTTTTTTCCTTGAAAGAATTCAAAGGTTTTTAAACCAAATTCCACACAGATGTATACCTTACCTAAATTTTCTTAAATTTAAATTTTCCGGGACGAAAGCCACTGGAGTCCGAAAATTGAACAAGAAAACCATCTGTGTATTTTTATCTTAAGTAGAAAACACATTTTACGAATTTTCAATAGAAGTGTTAATTTCCTACAGTCAAAAAGACCTATTTAAACTGTCATCAACTTTTCACCAGAATTTAGAGGGTATGGAATGGTGGACAGATTAGTAGACAATAGTAGAAACCGTTAAATGGAAAACAACGAGTTTGAATGATGAAACCAAACCATTATTTTAGTTTCGTTTCTACTTCTGTGTCAAGTTCACATTGTCGACTCAAGAACTCATAGATTGCCTTATATTTTAGTTCTTTTAAGTTTGGCGTCACGGTTCTTACAATCTGAATGTTATCAATACAAAACTATTGGTTTTCGTATTTTGTTATTTTGCTCGTACGTATCACCGAAACGCAACAAACAATGAAACAATAGATGTCTACGAATACGAGTTTAGCACTGACCGAGTTCACGCGTGCTAAAGTGTGTGTAAAAGTTCCGTTACCTGTAACCATCACAAAATGTGTGATACGAAAAGGGTCATTTAGTTAGAAAGTTTAAAATCGGCATGACTAGACGCAAAAATTAAAGAGCTGAATAATTTAGATATTCAAACGAAGTATAAATATTAGAACAAAATTAACAAAACTCATGGTGATCATCGACGTAGAGCTACAAAACTCAATTTTATTAGATATAAACGAATATAAAAACCTATTCGAGTGTCCAACATGTTACGAAATGAAAAAGCCACTAGTATACTAGTATGGAAATGGACATTTTCTGTGTGGAGACTGTTCCAGAAAGGTGCACAATGCACCTTTCCTTGTCCCACATGCAGATATACAGATATGAAAACACGTAATCTCGTGGCTGAAAAAGTCTACACCCCATTCAATTTTCCTTGTAAATTGAATTCTGCAGGATGAAACGCGAATCTCTTGTTTTCTGACCAAGATAATCATCCAAATATCTGTGGATACCGTCCTTTCGTGTTCGCATACCCCAAGGTGACCTGTAGACATTAGGGTGCTTCTACCTACATTCTGGCTCGAGTTAACTCAACTTGCATACGAAAAGACGATGACGACTAAAACTATTGCAATTCAAACTATTGATTATGTTCGAGTGAAAACCAGAAATTTAAAGAAAACCGACTTCAAGTGTACTCATTGTTCCTACTACTGGCTACTTAAAGGCAAGGATTCATTATAAATCTACCTGTTTAGTGGAAAGTTATTTTGTCGAGACTGTGTTCATGTAGCGGAGGAATTATAACAGAAAAGAAATTTACAGGGAAAATGACGACGTGTTACATGGGTAAAAAGTTTGACTTTAGTTGAAACATTTTAATGCTGCCTCTTGGAGAATGTTACTCAAATCATAATCTAGAAGATGGCTTCAAATGTAAGATTCCTTTTTTTCTAAATTGCGGTGTTTTGTGTCACGTGCTTTGTGTATCATGTTTCGTCTATAAATACTCTAAAGATGAACACTACCCAATCCTTTGGCAAATACCACGTTTAGCCTGGGGATCGTTTCTCATTTGGTGCTGGAGCGTTGGGGGGTATGATTCAAATTCTGGAAAAATTGACTAATGGGATAGAATCTTATAAGAATTAGAAAGATCATGGGTTTGCTCACTTTTTTATTTGTTTTTGTATTGGTTGGCACAACCAATTGTTTTCATAGTAATTATATCCCACATTTGTGATTATGATGTGGTAATCATTTACATCTTATGAATCTATAGCTTGGTGGTCATTCACTATTGGTGCTGCATACTGAAATAGGACCCCTCATCCTTCTTTTATAACATTTATTGGAGTCTGCCTCTGACAGAAAATTGAATGAGGCGTGTGACAGAAAATTGGCTACGCATGGCCCTCTCGAATCATTATTATCTGTATTTGAATCACCATGTTCATTGTCAGGTCAAATCAAACCAATCAGCAGTGAGGGGTGTCTGTGTGAATCACGCAGATCGCTACAGATGAGATTGCATGCAATAGTATGATTAACTAGGTATTTTAAGCTCAAAATGAAGGCTAACGTTCTGAGGTGGCAATGCATGCCTCTGAGCCATGAGCCGTTCTCCGTCGTCAATCAATGATGCACCTCGTAAAGGGAAGTACTTTTCCCCTCAATGCCTGCAGGGAAAGTGGTGGTTGTACTAACCTATTGGAATCGATCCGGTTAAACAAATTGCCTATTAGGTCAACCATGACGTTTATCAAAGTGCAAGCTCAGTGATTTCTCTGGCTTTTACGCCTGAAATAATTCTTAAAATTCTTACTTCTTTACAATTACGAATTGGAGGCGTACTATGGCAGTGGACGACAAAAAGTGTAGAAATGTGAATTCGTAATTTGTCCAATTCAAAACCCGCTGAAGAAGAATACCCATGACGGAAGAATGAGCGTGTAAATTACAAAACCAGTGACGCTGGCGCTATGAGTGACACCAATGGGGGCAGTGAATCCGTCCGTAGCAATGACTTTATTGGTAGCAGTGACACTGACGGTAGCGGTGATACTTTCAATAGCTGTGACGCCGTCGGTAGCAGTGGCGCTGTCGGTAGCAATGACACGGTCGGTAGAAGTAACTCTGTCGGTAGCAGTGGCACCGTCGGTAGAAGTAACACCTTTTGTATCAATGATTTCTTCGTAATCTATTGGGCTTTCCAGATGTTACGTGCACGCTTCGTAGGGTGGATGAAATCTGAGGGTCAGGAGAAGAAAAGTAAAGGTTATTTCATACGAAAACGACATGTTTTGTGCATTTTGTTGATGGGTACTGGCGATGAAGAAGTAGGCGGTGAAACTCCACTTGGGATTTACAGAAAATGAGATATAACATACTCGTATTTTTGACCCGCAAAATATACTAGCCCACATACTTCTTGGCAGTTAATCATGTAGTTCCTAAATCCCAGCGTTCAAGTTGCGGTCATCCTGTGTGCCACAAGTTGTCTGCCACGAAAAATCCAAGAATCTTCTCACATTAACTTTTTAACTTAAGGTTTTAGAATGTAAAACCAAGTACGCGAGTTGCATTCTGAGAGGCAAACTTTTTGCAAACTTCAATACACACATTGTTACCTCACATTGAGGGTAGGAGTGCTGACAAGTAAATCAAGGATTAACTGATGGTAACGAGAAACGGACGTATAAAGTTATTACAGGCCTTCCCTGATCATCGAAAACTGTTTGCTAGCACCTACAATCTTGAGTTGAAAAAATCATAGAGCTATACAACCTGTGGCCTTTGAAGATTAAAATTTTAATGTTCCAACATGCAAGTTACGATCTTGAATTTCGGAAAATCAATTATTTTAATTCGGGAAGGGGCAACGACGCCATGTAAACAGCTTTGCGTACGTTGTTACGTGTTGCAGTTTTCAGTAAAATGGCAGTAAAAGTCACATAAATGTTTTTTCAATGAAAATGACGGTTTTTTGCCACCAGCAAATCTTGGAAACGAAAATGGAGAGGAATAGAATATTCTAAAATGTCTTTTGTGTACTTCAAAATTACACAATATCTGGTAGCCCCTAAATATCGCTCGAAGTCTTCGTTTCCAGTTGACTTAGGTCCTGTTGATCAGGTCACGGTGGACTGTGGAGCACTCCCTCCGTAGGAGTTTCCAAACTCTAACGTACGTCTTACGATGGTGACCGAAAAGCTTTGGCTTTAGGAAGCCAAATCCGAAAAAGTCCATGGGGCTGGCGTCGGGACTTTTAACTGAAATGTCCTCTCTCACCTTCGACATCTCCCCAGGGTAAAGCCGAGGCAGATGAACCTCAACTATGAGGCAAAGTACGTACTGGACGTAACAGTCTGCGTTGACTTTCACCTCTTTTGGGACTCGGATGAGCGGTAGGGACCCCTGCCAGATATATGCCGACGACCATGAAGGTGGCGAATAAGTTCTCCCGATCTACCACCCAGTTGTCGGGGACCGCCTATTCACTGGGGATGTAGGAAATCTGCCTCTGTCCATTGCAATTTTCAAGGCCAAAAATCGCCTCTCTCAGACGACAAACTCTGACCTTGGACCTGCTAGGACCTTCTTGTACAGATTTCTACGTTGTTGGTCGATTCGCAACGGGGGCAGGAGTCAGACGATGAACCCGGGTTTATTTACGAAGTCTTTTGTCCAGTCGATGAACAACGCGGTGCACGATGGTCTTGGATATATTCAGCTGTCTGGAAATCTGTCTAATGGACGGATGGTTCTTCTTCGAGGTCAGCCGGTCGATCGATCGCACAATGGGCCTGGTTGTCACGGTTCGGGG
This sequence comes from Pseudobourletiella spinata, assembly GCA_009870155.1. Lineage (NCBI taxonomy): Eukaryota > Metazoa > Arthropoda > Collembola > Symphypleona > Bourletiellidae > Pseudobourletiella > Pseudobourletiella spinata. The sequence goes on along the minus strand of WJFA01002359.1, from coordinate 2,260 downwards.
TTGAGGCTTAACCGGTGATGACCACCCTTTCAACTTAGCCTGCCTCCACTTTCCCGCGTTTTTAACACATTCAATGTGTTTTTTCACATTGTAGCGTCTTGTTCCCTCAACCTTGTCACCATGACCCGAGTGGTTAATTCCTGTAAAGGTATCTAAAAATTCTGAAAGGTATCTAATGAGGGACTCAACTGTGATGTCAATTCGTGGAGGGATTTTGGCAAATGAAATATTTGGGTCTTTTTTATTCTATGAAAGATTAATTCGGCTTTCATTTGCATATTTAGTCATTGTCATAATTTCCATAATTTAGGAGCTACAAGAATTTTAAAAGTGGGTAAAAGAGGACGGGACATCCGCTATAGTAGTAGAAGTAGGAAAGGTTTCGCAATGGTAAAGGCATGAAATTCCCTTCTGGTATAACGCTCCTTTTCCCATACGGTCAAGTTGTTGGAGAAAGCTATTCAGCTTCGCTTTCAGTTCAGATCCCGCCGAACACCATAGATTTTGCGGTTTCCAAAAAATTGTTTATTTCCTCAAGGCATCCATTACAGTTGCGTCTGCAACTTCATACAAATTTGTTATTTTATTATGCAAAATTTTTCACCATTGTGCGGTTACAAGAACATACAAAACAGTAATAAAAACAATCATAACAATGATCTTGTACGTTGACACACGACTGTTTCTCCTTCCAAAGTGTTCCTCTTTGTACAAATTCTAGTACAGTTCTCATTTTGGTCCTGCTTCCTGTCCCTCTCTCCCTCACTTTAAACACATGGTGAAGTACGTAAGTAAGAAATTCTAAACTGAAAAGTAGAATCTGCGGAGTGCACTGTAGCGGAATTTTAAAAACGCCAAATTTAAAATCCACAGAATAGTCGGATCTGTGCGTATGATGATAATGTTGATGGCAAGGATTTTGATACCCCGAGCTCCTGCTGCTCGACGCTAAAACAAGTAAGAGTTTCTTGTTGAAAATAATGACAGGCAGCCCCTTAAGGACCCGGCGGTAAACTTTTCAACTGTGAGAAACATGTAACGGGTTTGCTAATTCACAAATTATAATACATTTGACTTGCTATGGTGAATACAGAAATGCATTTCCACGTCCCTCACTTCCGTTGTTCCCAAAGTGGTAGTGGAACTAATTATTCTGTTTACACCTAATCTGACGAAATGAATGTCGAATATTGCTTTCGTACTAATGGTGCAGGAAAAGTTGGAAATGGATTTAATGTGTAACAATGGGAAATTTTCGAGATGATGAATTGTGTTCAGAAGTAACTCGTTAGAGATATAGGAGAATCATAATACAGTATGCACACATCTACATAGAACTCGCTGGTGGTAATCATATGAAATTTGAGATTAAATATTGGGAGAGATAATATAATGACAGCAAGGACCACTACTACCAAGCAGTACTGGATTGTGGCGCGGCTGGCGACTTGTGAGACTTTCCAAGAGTGCACTCGCCGTACTTGTTACGTAAAGTTTTGCAGTAGTAGTAGTAGTAGAAAGATTTTATTGATATGGGTTAACAAACCCCTTCAATATGTTGTACAGAGTTCAAGGGTACATAAAGGTTTTAAGAATTTACTAAATCTGCAATGTAGTAAGATTCACTAAAGAGAAGAACTAAACGAATCACGTAACACAGCTGATGCTGTAAGACAATATACACATATATCCTAGCCAAGTCATCTGCCTTGCCTTTCTCTTTCCCACTGTTGACAACGAAAGCTCGCTCGATTTCTTTGCTTTTTCTTAGGTAAAAGCTTCTGTTACCAAAAATGGATAGGAGCGGCTTATATAGTAGTTCATCAGGTATGCATTCCCATTCCCTCCACTGGCAAGGATAGCTCGGTCGACCTGCTTGCTTACTCACAAGTAAAACCTTTCGTTACCAAGGATGGAAAGGAGCAGCTTATCGAGTTGCTCGTCCAATTTGCACAGTGTTAAGGATATCAATACACTCCTCAATGTAATACGGTATCTTTAAGCATGTTACCCCCAGGTTTGGTACTTAAAATGAGAAAATTGTTTTGCACGAACTATATAGCTTTAGAGATTACACAGTTCTAAGGAAAAACCATAGATATTTAAACAGAAATCTCGCTCGTTTGTAATCAATCTGTCAAAAAATTATCGAATTCAAATTTACGTCTAATTGAGGTAATGTAATGCATGACACTGGAAGACTACGTGGTACCAATTTTCATCACACAAAGTATTACAGTAATTGCATACATTGGTTTTG
>WJFA01002358.1:0-16290 GCA_009870155.1 Pseudobourletiella spinata | reverse complement strand
GAAAACGTTTTGGTCGTGTCATGTGTCGTCCGTGCGGATGTGTGCAATGAGGCCTATGGTTACCATACCACATGCACACACAAACACAACGACACAACACATGCATCCACAGCCTGCAGAGAGAAGTTTACACGTTCTAATCGCAGGTCTTTTAAATTTGGCATCTGTCAGGTTTATTCAATATTTATTCCCATAGAGACATTCTACATCTTTATGGCCTACAAGAGCATTCTACGCTCTTCGATGAGGAGAACCTACTTGACACAAGCTCAAATGTAGATTGAGATTCCATGCGAATTTCCCACAGTATTTATACCAGAAATTCGTTGGGGGAGGACGCGCCACCAACGACGGCCAAGCTTGGCCACTGATAATTATTTTGACTACAGCTAGTAGTAATGACACCACGCACTTGGAACCGGAGCTGGTGGTGCGGAGTGTCAAAAAAGGCAAAAGCTTACTCGGCAAATAGGATGCAGGGTGAGGAAAAAGGAACAACGAAAATTTACAGGGTGACTTGTAATTCACCATATAACACTATTTTATACATGGCACATATACACGTTCACTCACACAAGAATACAGGCACGAGCAAGTACATTCTCACTAGAACATACAAATACACACGTCCAAATGCACCCACATCCACACATGACCATCTGGTAGTACGATTTCACACAAGCAAAAATTCTCTCTCCCGCTTCCTCCTCCACACCCACAATGTATCCTCGCTCTCATTCAGTTTCCCAAAATGGTAATATATTCACAAAAAATTCGAAGAGTCGAAACTGCCAACAATATTCTTCCCACTCCGACTCCTTCTGAAACCCCTCTCATAAAGTCACTGCAGTAGGCAATCCAGCGTTTTCAACTTCGGCAGAAATACTATCGGTAATGCACCCACTCGCTAGAGAAAATACATTCAAAAACGTGCCCGAGACAAAATACTGGATGGAATTTACATAACTTCACATAACTTGAGCCCGAATTTAACGGAAATTGTCATATTTATATCCTCCAGACGTCATTATATGAATCATTACAGGGAAGCGGGCAGAGTTTGGAAGGATGCGACATGCGGCAGGCGAATCCACATCACTCACTCAGTCAACCAGGTAGATATGGAATAATCATCACACCCGTACTAGTTTTCCACAGCCACTCTCCCTGGAATAATGCGACAAAGAAATGTGTTCTCCCAACATAGTGAGGGGAAGGGAGAGGTAGAAGGGGAAGTGTGCCACGGTCCCATATGGATAAGACCACCACTACCGCAGGTTCCTCATCCTCCAAAGTAACCTCTGTGTGGATACGTTTGTACATTTGTCAAAGCTAATGGATATGGCAATTTCAGCTTCAGCAAACACACATGCACGCTTTTACTGTAACACTCATGCCCACACTCATCCAGAAACATACACAAGCACATATACACACTCATGCCTAAACACACAAACACAAAGGCTCATTCATACACAGAAGAACGTGTACACTCATACACAGACTTATAGACACACACACACTTGCATGCAGACAACCACAGTAGGGAACAATTCCCACGTTGTGCATAGATTACTAGATTAATGCGAATCCTCTCTGCCCCACTGGTGGCTCATGAGCGGGTCCTCTTGTGCAAAAGTGATTACGAGACGACGGGACATTGTGAGCGGCTCAAGGCCGCGTGGCTTCAAAGAAAGACAAAAGTGGTGGCGGCGATACTTGAAGAATACGCGATCCTGTGTGTTCTGGGAGAGAGAGCGCGAAAGAGTGTGAGAGAATACGAGATCCGTAGGCTGAGAGTAGGAGTCGGAAATTAAAAGTTGGACCCCATAGCGGGTAAATAATGAGGAAGCGAGCGCACCTTCGTTTACAAATGTTTTTTCTTCTAGTAGGAGAACAGCGAGGACTCGACCGTAGTGCCATTTCCCAACCCTGGTAATTATACTCTTCCATTCCCCCGAAGAACCCTAGTGCACTTTCTCAAAGAGATATGTGGGAAGTGAGAACTAGGAGCTCAACGGTATCGTCGCTGTCCAATGGAGGAAAATACTGGAACACACGACAGACAGACCATGCTGCTTCTTGTTTATTTACTTCACTCCACACCCACACTCGAGGAAGGAAGACACGTTGAGGCCGAAAAGAGTTCTCTGTCTCTCTCTTTACCACGTCTTTGGTAGAAGCGGGGACATGATCCACTCTACCACCACCACCGTTTCCTCGCCCCTGCTGGATTAAACTCCAATCCACAGCAGGACCAGTCGTAGCCATCATTCTTATTCCAGGTCTAATCAATTACATGTATCGGTAAAATTTCAAAGAGAAAAAATAATTCCGTGGGTCTGCCCCGGAGCCTAAAGTAACTCTCTAGATGGTTCTAACACACATCCGTCCACTGTAGGACAATGTTCCGAATTCCCTGCCCTTCCTTTATGTGCTTGACAAAAATAGAATTATCATCCTTCTATTGTTGTTTACTTCCAAGTTCGAACTGTGACTATGCTCAGTGATGGCTTGGCTGGAAAATTTTGAACATTTGAATTTTTAATGTGCAGCAACAGCTATTATTTTCCCTTTTTTACCTATCAAAAATAACAATATCCACATGTCACAGCGACTCGATATGTCAGTGATGAAACTAGTTAAATACCATATGTGATTTTACTAGACCATTTAAGATACTGGTTTTCTCCAAAAACTGGCAAATACGACGTAAGAAAAGCATTTATACTCCTTCATAGTAACCAAATCCCACGCAGGATTTAAACTGCTTTGCCTTTGGAAATGTTTACAGTTTGCACATATCCTTGGTGTTCCTACTGCGCGACCGTGCAAGTGTTCCGTTTTGCAGCTCAACCATCGACAAGTGGATCTATCCATTATGTGACTCATCCTTAATTTCTAATCCGCTTTCCCAATCCTTTCTTCCACCACACTTCCCTTCCGCTCTCTCCTTTTGTTGTCCTCCACCACAAGATGTTTTTCACCGTTTCACTCACATCCTCGCACATCCTACACGTCAGATGAGCCTCTCCTCCTCCGACATGGAATAGTACTTATTCGGGACTCCATTAATCCGTAGTCATGCAACCCACCGTCCCGCATCCCCCTCATAAGGACAGAAGCGTTGAAGAAGAGTTAACTGAGTTTCGACTGTATCGAGGGAAGTTATAATTGTGGAAAGTACGGAGGGGGAGGAGTGTATGGTAACTCGTGTGCATGTTTAAAAAGTACAAATGTGGATAAAGTGACAGCACTCGACTCCTAATTTACATGAGGTGGTGGGCCTAGTGGAGGGAACGAAGCTGGCAAAGGGCCAGGTTCATAATTTATCCGAGTACAAGTAGGGAAAGTTTGTCGGGGTGAGAGCGAGGATGCGAGGATACAATGGAGGGAAGGGTGATGCAGTCGTTGTTACTGCAGAACGCAGGAAGATGAAGTATTACTCCGTCCTCCACCACGTGTAATCCCCCATTACTTTCAATAATTATTAACAGGATCAATGGGTTTTTTTGCCCACTTTCTACTGGGGTTCAACATGGCGACCTTCTCTCTCGTCCCCCCTCATAGCTCCCATTGTTATGGATACTTTAGACGCGGCGGCGGATGTTGTTGCCAGAAAAGGAGAGAGGTTCGTGGAAGGGAGAATATTTTCCATTTCTGCGGGGCAGATTTGGAACTTGGTAACTCACACTTATTACACTTGTTACGACTACGTGGACTGGAGTGAGCCAGCAGCCAGCTGTGGCTCTTTCCTCCGTCTGACATGTGACAAATTATTCGCTGGCCCGCTCACGGGCATGACAGTAGTGGTGGTGCTGTTTGCGTTCGTGTGTATACTTCTATGCACGTGTTTGTTTGTCAGCGGGTGTGTTTTTGTGCGTGGTTGTGCTGTGCGGGCGTGTTTGTGTTATGGTCTATCTGTGCGTGTGTGTGTGTGTAAGTCTGCGAGTTGAGATGGTTTTGGCCCGGCCTACTTTTCACCATAACAACCTTCCGTTAAGATGGAAAGAGAGTCCTTACCGCCCCCTTCCTTCCCCGCCCACCAAATGATTCTATGCATCGGGTTCATTCCCGCTCCCATCCATGTACAACATGGCTTATTTCTTACGCGCGACCCGTCAAAGTGCTCACAACAATAAGGTAGCAGTTGGTCATTTGAATTGCAGGCGGAAGTTCTGTAAGAGGGAGTAAAAGCACTTTTTGTACGTACTTGTCCTCCAGCCTTACTGGGGCTGCTACCAGTGCTGCACTACTGCTGCGACGGAAAACTTCAGAAATATTTCAAAATTTCCAACAACATTCACATACAGTCTGGACGGTGCCCATAGCATGACCGGTGAATGGAGCGGGGCGATAGAGGTTTGGTGAGGTGGTAGCGAAGGGAATCGTGCCAAGCTGTCAGGCTGGAAGGCGAAAATGAGAAACTGAGTTTCCCAGCTCCCATGATCACGCCGCTGCTCTATGGATATTCCCTTAAGAACCCGACTCCTGCTCACTCATTATCCGTACACACCGTCCCCAGCCGAGCCTTTGAATGGAGAAGCGAGGCTTTGTAGTCCTGCACTGAGGTACAACAACCCACCGCAGGATCATAATAAATTAAATAAAGTGAAGGAGGGAAATTAGCGTCGGCATATGCTTACTCATGCCGTCTCTACCTCCATCCCTCCGTTTCACATGGTTTCATACGCAAAGGCAGGCCAGTCCTTCCAAGTGCGAAAAGTTTTGAACCTCACAGAATCTCCCTAATGAATAATTCCCGTGCAGTTGTTCCAAAATGGTAAGTTGATTTCAACAAAGTTACTTCCCTCATGATTACTTCTATGCTCAATGAGTTAGGGAGAGAAAACAAACAAACAAGGGAAGAGCAGACTTTCCTAGAATCAAGATTTGGTGAAGGTTTGCAACAGGTCCAATACGGATCAGTCCTCGTCTCTGCTAGTGAGTGGGAGCATTACCAGAAAAAAAGTTATCTTCCCCAAACGATAGTTGTGCCAGCCGCAGCCGCCACCGCGGTTGGACTTCTTGGAGGATTGCCAGGCCATAATGGAAATTGATAAGGTATAAACGAAGGAACGAGCGAATAGATCATCTTTCGGCACGTGGGAACGGATGTGGTGTACGTCCTGTGAGAAATGTACCCTCAGCAATTCGGATTTTTCCAATGGAAGTCCCAGCAAAGGAATATACTCGGGCTTTGGAGAAATGAATCCCGGAAACCCTGTTCCAGTCCAGTAAATAAAATGGTTCCTTCCTCTGTGGAAGGTGGGACCAAATCCAGTTTATGGGCGAACATCGAAATAATAATGCTACAGCAGCAGCATTGACCAACCTCTATGAAATTGAGAGTGATGTGCTGGCCATGCATATAAACGTATTTGATGGGATGTTAACAATGATTTGGCGGGATCAACTGCTGTAGACCACACTCCTTCCAATTCATATACTTTGCATGTGCGGCTCACCCCGGAGTCGACAGGATGGCTATCGTGGGGACCGGGCTTGCTGACAAAATACAAACGTGGGTAATCATTCAACTTGCAATACTTCCGCACATATGTGGGCAGCTACAGGGCAGAGTTCTCAAAGGTCCACAACCTGTATCGGCTTACCCACAACTCCAGAAACATACGACGGCCAGAGTCGTTGTGTGAGTAAACACTTTCCAACTTTAGTGGGTAAACCCTGTGAGTCATACGAAACTTTGGCGGCTCTAACCTCTACATTGGAAAGGGTCGACAAGTTGGTTATTTACTTCTGGGTTCCTCCTCCTCCTCCCACTACTACATACTACGACTAGAGAGGCCACGGGTGGATAGACAAGCAAACACGGATGACCTGACAAATATTGATGGTGGTGCTTACCTTGCCGAAACTCCCCTTCCCGATGGCCCTCAGTATTTGAAAATGGTCGAAATTGACTGAAAAAAAGAAATTAGAGAAATTACTCAAAACCCACATCCGGCCGGGCATTAAAACCGGAGTCACTCCGCTTACTCCTGATTTCCCTGACGCCACTATAGAATGTATAGCGCTTAATTTTCAATGACTTTCGCCAACGCGCAGCGGGTGGTGGCGGTGTGGTACAGGGCTGCGGCTGGTGGAAGATTTTCAAATGAATTACCTTCTCTCCCCCCATCTATTCCCATACCGTCCCGGCTAGCAACTTATTTTCGGGAGTTAGAGCACGCTCCTCTCCCTTTCTTTTGCCCAAATCAGGGTGTGCGTGTTTCTCTTCACAGTATGTTCAGCCTTCTGCTGGCGCATTAAGATACATATTACTTCTCCATTTCCACGGTTTAATAATGATACCAGTCATACTACGCAAGTCGTGCACATTCATCCTCCCGAGCAGATAGTACATGAGAACTCGTCCGCACACATACATATGCACCCGCTCAAATATCATCATACAAATATTACACAAGCCAAAGACATACACAAGCACATATATACTGATAAACTCAAGAACATGTTATGGTGCTCACCTAACACGTTTCAAATGCAACAAAAATTGATGTAGAAGCGTAAATAGATATACACGTACACAGATATCTGCGTGCGCATATATGTGTGTACATACGTACATACTTCAATACATACACATACAACCTCAGACTTTCCCCGTAAAGTCAAAGGCTGTAAGCTGCGTAAGGAGTCCTACGGAGTGGAGCCCGGCTTAACTCGTTCCGCAATTACATGGAGTGGACGAGCACTTGTACCGCGACTACTTGAAATTACAGAGACTTCCCTCCTTACTTCATTTGGAATTCGTTCTACTCATTGTTTCCCCTCTACCCTCACGTATTCCCTCTCCACTTTCCCCATCCATACACTTGGCCCAGCCCAAATTCCCTTTCCCCTTCAAGTATTTTCTCCAACTCCTATCCCCCGGAATTTCTACCACGGCCGCTCCTACTCATTCTCCTCCTCATCATCATCCAGTTCTCCTTCCCAAATGTTTCTCGAAGTAAGCGGAACTACCAGAAGGCGGATCCCGGGGGACCAGGGTAACCTCCTACAATCCCTTACATCAACGAACCCGTTTTACTAGGAATACAATATCGGTGGGCAAGTTAAAGTCCATGAGTGCAACAGTGGGTCTTACACCACCGCATAACCTCTTCTTTCCACCGTAAGGATGGTGAAAGTTGCCACCGCATTGGGACTGGAAAAGAGTCGTATGTACACATCACACTTACAAACTGACGAAGGAGGATCCCAGGCGCTGGGGCGAGAGTGCTCCCAAGTGAGTATTCCACAGAATTTAATCCGCTTCCACATGATCTGTCATAAGCTATCCTCTGGTAATTAGATGAGAACTGACTGGAAATTACATCCTTTATTTACACAACCTACACACTGGACTGGGAGGGGGAGATGAGATGGATAGGGATAGGAGGGAGCTCCACCAACCAACTGTGTCGACACTTCGGTAAGAAAACCGTATGTCTGGAGCACACAACGGTGCTCTTGTGCGCTCCACATAAAGACCGATAACTGTGTAAACTTTTAGCTAGAGCTAGGGAGTGGACGAGGTGAATTGGCCGAGACATGTTGGGACGCTCCCGTGTATGCGTGCCACACGAGCGGGGTCTGTCTCTCCCGAGCTAACATATGGAACATGAAACTCTCCGGTTGGAAACCTTCATTTCCCCCCAGTGAACCCCGTCCATATCCCGTTAACATTAAAACTTGGCTATAAAACATCATGTCAACAGTCGGGCCTTGGCTCAATCCCGTCTGCTTATTTGCTCACCAGGGCGATGATAATGAAATGGATCAGGCTCGCGTGGGGATGATCAACTCGATGTAGTATATGCTTGTCTCCACGCTCCCCGTGTATATTTATGCTCCGCCAACGTAATAAGTTTGTCTGGCTCTGGATGTTCTCATGCATGTGTCAATGTGAGGTAGTGGGGCAAGGGGGAGGGGGATTTGAAGTGGGAAAATTCATTTTCAGGCAAACTTACTTGGGCTATTACTACCAGTACTACTACTACTACTATTACTTACCCACCTGATACTACATTTAGAATGTTTATGCATGTGAATTAGGGATGTATACATATATTTACAAATGTATGTGCATGTATATATATGTGAACTGAACCACAAATTATTTTGGAGTCGACGTGGAAATTTCTCTCTTATAATTCCTAGAAAAGTGAAAACTTTAGGGTGAGTGACTATAGCCTGGCAGAGCAGGGAAATGGGTGGGTGTGTGTGCGTGTGTGAAGAAACTTTAGGGATTTTTACGGGATATGCACACAGTTGGCTCGCTAACTGGAATGCGACAGGGACTACAGTGTGTACAGGAGTGGTAATAACGCTATCAGCCGCCAGCAACCTCGCTTCCCCATCCGTGCACATAAGGCGGAAAGGAGCTGGAAGCTTGGGATGATGAGATCCAATACAACTTGGGTCAGCCTTAGCTCTGCAGAAACATTCCTTGGGTACCACAGAGACGTGGTTCCGACCGACAGAGGAGTTTTGCTCCCTTAACGAGCGATCCGTTGGAGTATGCCTTCTTTCCAGATGAATCCATTTCATTGCTGATACCCCAACGACAGACCCACAGTCAGACAAGAAATTCTCATGTATGCACACACAAAATTTATGCACCTTATAAGGACAGGAAAAGTTGGTCCATCTCCTGTCTAGATTGTACTCATCGCCAGAGCTTCCTATAGATTCGAACATTAGCTAATAAGTAGGTGTACAGGCGGTTGTAGCATGCAACTGGCTTTATTTGCCCCCACCCATTCGCTATGATTCGTAGCAGCTCAGGGGAAATACCCTGTGCTCATCAAGTTTGTCCGGGCCAGGACTGGAAAATGTATGTACTTTTATTTTGAAACGTCACAACGTCGCAACACGCAATACCGTCCTCATGTGATGTCCACCGCTGCTGCTGTGGCAAGCTATGAATAAATGATCCAGCCCCGAGGTGGTTGTTGAGCACGTAAACAAGTTGGATGAGACTAAAGCTCGTACTTGCACAGAGCACGCAGTAACCTCGACGCCTTACATTATTGCAAAGCCCCTTGAGCTGGAGCAGTTGAGTAGTTTCCATACACACACGCACACACACACGTTTTTAAATTATTTATCCGCTCGTCCACCGCCGCCACAGCCGTCATAAAACTCCACTATCCATGCCTAATTTCACCCAACTTGAGCTCCTCATCTCCACCCTTCAGTTGATTCCTCTCCGCTTCGTCCGTGCATGTCGGCTGTCGCTCCATAAATGTGGCCATGCGGGACTTTGACACCTCGAGATAAAATCAGAATTTTCCCTCCAAAACTTGTCCATAAATGACGTGGCAGGAGATACTAGACCCAGTGGTAAGAGACAGTGGAAATGGGCTTTCTACTTTTACATACCCTTCCGTGTATCATTATTTCATAAATGTCTTCTCGTCCCGCTCTTTCTAGCTCTCTGTCTTTCTCCGTCTCAAAATCGATCACGACCGACACTCTGGGATCGATTTTCCCCTCACAGTACTTTCTCTACTCCAGTTGTACGGGGAGAGCATTCCAGCTTCGTATTTGCCCAACCATTATTATGTTACGGAAAGAGGAGAGAGAGAGATGAACCGAGAGAGAAAGATGGTTTTGGAAGCATACTGACATGAAGAGAGATACCTGTGTTTTTTCAAAAATTCAAATCTCCCACCCAAAGTGTTGTGCTTCTGTGAGGTACTGCTCGGAATACACTGGTGGTAAATTCTTGGGCAAATTCGACATTGGTTCTTGACCCCAGATCAAAATTGAATCACATTATTATTGAACATTAAACCCTACTCTTGACACGAAGTTAAGATAAAATCTACATTCAATCTTCGGAGGGCAATCCAATGCCTCCTAGCTTTCTATGACAGTGTCACAAGTCAAACATTGTCATATTGATTTCAGCTTCATGAGTGAACCCAGGTCAGGAGCGGGAAATTCAAACTTGGATTCTAGGTCACTAAAGTTATACAATAACCTTTTACTAAAACTGTTCTACCTATGTTCTGTCCTGTGGAGTCTACACGCTTGACTTGCTGTGAAAGCCGGAGAGCCAATTGCGCGCTAGGTCAAATTTGACAGACAAATATCGTGATGCCATTTTCGAAGAACTAGTGGGTTATTTCATATGAAAACGACATGGTTTGTGCATTATGGAGATGGATTTTCGATGGATTCGAATATTTCCCAAAATAAGACTGTATCATGGAGTAATTGAGTTTTCACAATGTATTTCCGGTGACCGTGCATTCTGGCGGGAAATTTGAAATTTTTTACGTTGCGACGGGGAAAAACGCATAACTCACGAGCGCCTCGACCAATTTGAGTCAAAATTGTTTTAAAAGATGCAGAATTGAATTCTCTAGGGTATTTTATTCAGGGTGTTGTAAAGCATGCCATGGTTTTCTCACTACTTCAAACCAAAGTCTGGAAAATTTCTAATTCAAATCCAAATTAATTCAGAATTTCCAAATTGTTTAACTTTCTTTCAAAATTTTGACAGAAGTATGACAGTTATGCCAAAAAAATTGAAAAACGCCCTAGAAAATTTAATTTTCTATCTTTTGAAACCGACATGACTCAAATCGGTGCACGGGTCAGTGAATTATCCAATATTCCCCGCGGTTCTATAAATGGGAAGTACGAGCGCTTCCATAGTCCCTCAGTGAATGCACTCTAGTGCAAAATTGGATGGAAAATCTTGAGATGCGATGGGAATTGGCGTGAAGGCAAGGCTGATGAATGCGCCTCAAGTTTAAAATTTGACCTAAGATTTTGACCTGGTATCAAAGTTCAATTGAATTTAAAATGAGCCTATATACGTGTCCAGTTTTCTGACTCTCGAATAGTGTATGGCACACTACGGTGTGCCAAGCAATTCGTGAGTTAACCCCCGTCAAAGGAGAGTCGACCACGCTCGTTTTTAAATAGGATGTGGCCCCAACTAGTGAAATTGTTTAGACAAAAGATGCATACTTTTTGAATATAGCAGTAGTTTCAATTTTGAATTCAGTTGTTGACGCGAGGTCAAAGATTTACCGACGTAAAAATTTGCCTATGACCATCTTCATATAATTGGCTTTTGGCTGGCACACGGTCACACTTACTGCATTTTTAATTTAGGGAGGACTCTGTTCATTGAAGGTGGCTGTGGTCGCACGCTCATCCCAACTTCCAGTCTACAACCTAAGACCCCGTTCTCCTGAAGCCGCTCATGCTCATATACCCTAACCGCAGAATCGGTTCATCCGCAGGGAAGGGCACCCGCCTGTTGGTCTCAGGTGTACACAGCTGAGAACCACCTCCGCACTAGCACCGAGCCAATGTGGATTTGTGTCAGTCCCAGGTAATCAAACCCTGTACCTATTCAGTCTCAGTGATGCGGTCTGTAACCAACACCACTGGACCAGCTAGGCTGACTATGGTGCCCTTTGGTATGATCGGTACGAATTGGCGAAAAGAATCACATGTTCAATTCTAAAAGTATTTTCCAGTTTTGAATTTCGAGGGATTTTTAAACAAACTACAAAAAATCCCTATCCTATTTTTGCGTGCGGGTTGCGGCTAATTTGCACATGGGTGGTTTTCAAATTCAACATTTTACACTTTTGAAAATAAATCCATAAGTATGATCTCAATTTTCACCATGCGTTGCACTATAAACTTTAATGGGTTCCACCTCAAAATTTAAAATATGAAAATCCTTATGGGATTTACCTTGGGATTTTTTAGTGAAGATGTACTCCCCCTTTGGTCCCGAGTGATCAAAGCTTGGTAGGCTTGTAACTGAATTTACACTCCAAGGAGTTTGTCAGTATTAATACTCGGTGATATAGTAAAAGGTGAACTCTCAAATACACATGATAACGGAGCGGTACGAGGGTACAGTTCCGTTACCGTACTATCACCATTCCACCATATGTGAAACAACGCTGTGCAACGATACACTCACGCTGCCACTGTCCTACGAACTTCCTTCACTGCCACAAGTACATTTTGGAAGCCTATATACTGTAAGAACGACACGTTGTAGGTATAGCGTACGTACAGAAAGCGGTTAACATGACATTTTAACTCGTTCTCGGACGACTGACACTGTCCATCCTTGATCCCCAACAAGGTATTCAACAATGTTGTGAAGAAAACTTTTGAAACAGTTGCGAAATACGGCTGCTATGCAACAAACATGAAAAGTGGTTGCGGGCAAAACTACTAACCTGCATGAATGCAGGTTAATAAACAAATGACGGCACATGTTTATGCATAGAAACAACTATTTATTGAACACACGCACGAATACACTGAAAGAACCCAAATAACGCTTAAAATACTTGCTCCATAGTTATTTTCCCCTGTCGCATTGTGCTGAGCGATGCGTTTTTACAGCGGATTGAGGATATGGAATGCTGTGCCGATTGTAATTTGAAGCTCGTAAAGGCGGATAAGAGATAACCAGGCGCGTATTGTGCATTAACATGAGTTGATATGTGCCGAGTTGGAGCGGCGGGCGGACGGGACGGGGCCACTTTGATTTAGCCACACAGAATCCACACAGTGTGTCTTACTTTCAAACATGACGACCTACTCCCTGGTTTTGGTTCCGGTTCACCACAGCAGCATCGTGGTAGCTGACCTCAAACCTTACCGCTTGTGCATACTAAATGCTCAACGGTCGCTCATATATTCTAAATAAAGAATCCTACTCGTACAAACATGTATCATGAGGGCACATTCGGGTAGCCTATTAACTAGTTTTCTCTCTTCTGCACAACAGGGAGGACAGACGACTTTATCCTCCGGTAGGACAACCTATCCCTTCTCGATGATTAATCCTCGCAGATACACCTCACCACATCGCAGTAGGTAAACTTGAGGGAAAGGGCTCCTCCTAAGGTAAACCGCGCCGCACGGCTACACAGCACATGTGGACCAGAGCCCGCACATAATGCGAGTCACAGAAACCAATGGAATGGCGGGTGATGGCGAAAGGACGGAGAGACTTCTTATTATAACTCGCCACTGAACTGTATGTGTTATTGGTTCCATTCAACTCCGCGGGCCATCACCGTCACAGTTCCCTTTATTACACACCTTTAGGTACATTATAAGATTACTCTGTCTGTTGTCTATCTGGAGGCACAATAACTTTTGAACCGTTTATCTTTTTCGGGTTCTGCTCTCAGAGGGAGATAGAGTAGGAAAACATGGGAACAAAGTTCGTATGTGGGCCAAATCGGTTATCATTAACAAGGTAAAGGTGCAGCTTGAAATTCGCTTTTCGCTGCGTACACGGACAATTTAATGTTACGGACTGCTCGTCATAGCTGAGTGAGCAGAGCTTCGAACTGCGATTTGGGGACAAGGTTTTGAATCCTGGAACGCTTGTTTAGGAAACATTTTTTTACCGACATGATTGTAGTTTGATTTAGGTCACAGTAGTTTTAATGCAAATTTTCGAATTTATACATGCTTTACGTCATCACTGATGCGACCAATATGGCTTTTAATCTGTCCTCCTAAATGGTACATGACTACAACCTAACTGTCTTCTAGGTTTATTGTTTCTCAACCGTCGACTCGAATCCTCTATAGTAATTTTCTTAGCGTTTCTATCGGCGCGATCTTCCAAGCTCCTCCTACCCTCCTTCGTTTGAATAGAAAGGGAGTGATGATTGATGATGAATGTTCGTCCTGGAACTGGTTTTGGAAAAAATAGTTGGAACGCACGGAGGAGAATAAGTAGAGGTCAGGAAGAAGATCCCCACCCTGCCAGGTGAATGAGTACCTCCTCCTCTTTGAGAGGGACTTATGGATTCGGGGATTAAAGTGGACGGGCAATGGGTGGGTCTTCCTTCCGAGCACGGTGGATCAAAAGAGGTAAATGCGGATCCCTTTTTGCTCTTCCATACTCACAGTCGGTCGGGTAGGAATTAGAAGTAATTTTGATTTATTAGATTTCTTAATAATTATGGGTCCAACTGTGCCTCTACTGGCAGCTGTACAATGGGCTGCTACTCCCTCAAACCGCATGGGGTTCCACGAAACATGGGCAAACCCACTACTACCCTCAACTGCTGGAGCGGTGAAGGGGAATATAATGCTTTGATTACTAGTGGAATATATGCCTCTGTCATATAAACTCAGCCCCAAACACCGTTCTCTGCCTAGGGTATTTTTTTCCTTGTCGGCGGCGGAGGAACTAGGCCATCTTAATGTGATGAAGACACGGAGGTGGGGGAGGAAGTGTGCGAGGAGTAAGACAACGACTGCGGTGGATGGGGGGAAGAAGAAGCCGCACAAGCGACCTTTCGTTCCCTACACACAGCTTTGAAAAATCTCCCGTTTGGGAGATTATACATGACTGTTTTGTTCAGACTAATGCTCTAATTCTTCCTGATGTGCCGAGAGGCTACTGCCGCTGCTGCGATGCTACTTGTCCTCAGTAGCTTTAAACCTTATCAGTTTGCTTCCCAGGCACATCCAATCTTCCGCATTACTCATACGCTGTAACTATGGCCGCCGGGCGGAGGTATACAAGAAGGTATGGTTCTAGAGTTTATTCCGTTCACAAACACTGTCAGCCTCTTTTGTGGTGAGCTCCGACTCCCTGGGATTAAATTGCTTTAGCGATTTAAATGGGGTCATGAAAGTCAGGCCAATTTTTCCATTTTCCAAAAACTCACGAGCGTGTTGTTAGATTTATATGAAGGGGATCCTCTTCGGACGATTAGACATAGATTATGCATGTGCTCGAGATTGCAGCTTTTATAAGATACCATAGCTATGTTGACCCACTCACATGCCCAGGATAAAAGCAGTGACGTGTGTGTGTGCGTAGGGAAAAATGAGGGAGTATTTCAACGGTTAGAACAGGAGGTCCTTCGATGTGCGGCTACTGCGTGTCATGTGGAATAAGAGGATGCTTTTGGAGATAGGTCATAGGTTACGCTTATCACTTATGTGTTCCAAATGTTGCCGCCCCCTCCAGTAGCACCGAACCTAACTACGCTACGTGATGTGTTTTATAGACTTGGTTTACTTAAATATCATCAGCATTATTGGTAGGGTTGCGAGTATTATCGGGCTATGCGATAATAGTAGGACATTATTGAATAATGCATTATCGGAATAACGATAATATCGTGAATAAATTAGCTATCGTTATCCTTCGATAATGATTATCAAAATTTCATCATCGTGTCACTATTGTTATCGAATCAGGGCTACTATCGACATCGAAACGATAATTTTCGAATTCCCAGTAAAGGCAGAGATCAATGACAAAAATGGGCCTCGATATACAAAGACTGACACCGAACATCTAAAGTAAAAATAGTTAACCATACTTTATGGAAGTTTATCAGTCCAACCTCAGCGATTTTGGTAGCAGACTATCATTACAGTGCTGAAATTTTTGTGTAAGTGTGCAAGTTAATTACTTTGCCGCTAAAAACGCCCTTTAGTTTGGTTTTGGGCACTATTTCCGGCAAATTGAATGATCAGGCGAAGAAATATATACGCACCAACCAGTACGGTCTACCATTCAGTGCTTTGAAAAATATGGGTTGGCTTGAGAAATGAGAAATAAAAATAAATTTTTTACCGCACCAATGCAATTGAAAAATTAAAACTGAGAAATACAGTCCATATCATTTAGAAATAAAAATGACAAATCTGAAATAATTTCGCATCATTTCAAAATAAAGATGAAAATTGAAAATTAAGTATGAAAAATAAGGTTGGCCAGTGAAAAATGAAATATAAGAAATACTGTTTTCATTTAATTTATTTTCTGTCATTTTTGTTGTACTATTACACCACAAATGTGCTCCAAAATTAATTACGAGTGGCATTTTGATGGCAAAACAAGCCTCGTAGCTCATGGTATCCTTCAATTAGAAAAGCAATTAGTTGACCCTCATTCCGAACTAGATTCGGGCCAACGGAAACGTCAGGTATAAATCAAAATTGGTTACCATTACATTTTAACAACGCAAGTGCCTCAATCATTTCATCTGACAAAGACAGTCTTGTCAACCCAAACAACCAGTGGTTTCTGCAAATGTGATTTGCAGCGCAACAGTCACATTTGGTAATAATACAAACATTTTTCGGATCCCATTGTCAAAAAACCCCGTTGGTGCCCAGGCGACGAAAACTTTGAGGGCGCGTAACTCACAAGGGACACTTCCCACATGCCAATGGCGCACAGCGCCGACACCCTGTGGAGCGCAGAGCTTATCCATAAAGATTACCTCTTGCAAAGCAGTAGGT
>WJFA01002357.1:0-16293 GCA_009870155.1 Pseudobourletiella spinata | reverse complement strand
GGATCTAGAGTTAGTACATGCTAGGGGTGGGTAACATGCCCTATTAATCCCAGTTCAATCCCTCATGTACACAAGCTTACCCTCCTGTTCAGCGGAGAAGGGAAAATGACTATATTAATTTGTGTGGATCGAGCTTTGGTGTTATTGCCCAGTTGTAGCATTTAATCTCCTACTATTTCTTTGTTGCAAGGTTTTGACGGTATGTGATGTATTTCGGATTGGTCATTTTTGCTTAGAGAGGGACTAGGAGATGTCCTTTGAATTATGTTCACACCATGTAATTGAATCCAAGCCTACTGCTGGTGCACCAATCAATATATAGTGCTATTGTGTCGTAAATCTTAGAATTGTTAGGAAAATGTTTTCATGAAATGTGGATCGAACTTTGGTACAATTGCCCGGGTGTAACATTTAATTTAGCCCATCGGATACGTGATGCGATGCGATGCGGATACCGCATCCGGCGACAGATGTGATACTGAACCCAAGTATCGCATCATGAGGATGATGCGAATGCGATACGCTCCCGAAGTATCGCATCCGCATCTGAGGATCGCATCCGATGATGCGATACGATGCTCCGCATCAGTATTGTGCATCCCTAGTTTGTCTCCATAGTAGTAGGATTTTTCGGTCCCCTGAACAACCATTGTAGCCCAACTCCACTGTAATATATTCTAGTAATGGGTGGCGTCGCACACATCATTTTGATTTTGATCCACTTTGACTAAAGTGCAAATGTCCGAGTCCATAAGGAATCCATTGTTTAATCACCTCTGTTGCCTTAATTACGTAGTAGAACCATGACAAGGTTTAATAATCACATATGCACTTGCAGATGTGTACTGAAGCTCAATTTTATTAACAGCAGGCAGTTCCGAAACGCAACACAACTTCCGTTCGTTGCATTGAAAATTAGTTTCAACATTTTCATAAACACTTACAACGACTACGAAACTGTGTGACAGTACAGTCAAGAAATAAAGTGTCTAGGAAATTCAAAAAATCATCACACATTGCATATCTACACTGACTATTATGATACGCGAAAGAAACATAGAACAGCTTCCCACATGGCCGTACACTCTCAGTGACGCCTAGAGTCCGCAGCTCTACAAAAGGTTAAAACTTCTCTACCAGAGTTCAAACCCTTCATTGCACCATTCATATTACCGAGTGCTTGTATTGGTTGCTATTTGCTATTACAAAAACATATCACAAACGAATACACTTCTAACAAATGGCTCGAGTTTCTCAGTTTCGAATGGAGTTAAGACCTGATGAGAATAGACGGAAGGAAAAGGCACATTGTACTTTGCAAACATGATCGTTGAAAATATCTTGGGCACTGTATTGCGCTGACAGGCGGATGCAATTATCAATCTTCATGGACTGGCACATGGGCTAAAATCACAACAAAGATATAATATTGTTAGCGGCTCATTTCTGTGCATGTCACTTGTCAAAAGGGTACAAGAAGTTGGTACTAGCTAAAAACACCAGTTAGTTTCGAACTCACCCCCTCTATTGTGCATGTGCACATCACACATGGAGAAATTCTGTCCGACTTGGCAAGGGTTATATTTTTCCCTCCAATCTGGCAGTGATCCTTAAGGTCAGTCCAGGCATCCAAATCAATTTGAGGTAGGGATGAGCACGGGACACGTGGATTTCTGGAAACATTTTAAGATTATTGTTTCGCATTCCATATAGCAATGAAGTGGCACACTGAGCGAGCAAAGATGAAGAGTATTATACGCACAGAAAGGGTTCCGGAATGTCCAGCGCAGACCGTTGAATGATTCTCATGTCATCTGCGTTATCACAGAGGAGCCTTGCGAAGGTTGCTTTGCGAATCTCTGTCAACTGTCCCTCGGTGAACCTCGTGAGCGGCTCGGAATTCTCATACCAGAATCTATCACATTTTTTCAGGACAATAAACTGCTTGGCTATGATGCAAGCAAACGTGGGTCCTACTATCCCGCCATGAACTGGTGTCTCCGCTAATCCCCCCGGAAATAAATCAATATCATCCACAAACTCGTACACTTTACGGAATTTCTCAATGAGTCGGTGAGGGATTTCCTTCTTTAGGTCATCGAATGTAGTGGCCTTTGTCAGATTGCACAGTGCACGATAGGCATTGTATCCAGGAATACCGTGATCCCGAGCTCGTTGTATATTTAGTGCAGCCAGGTCCATGCCTGAGAAACTATTCCGCCGATTCTCAAACAAGTGGTTCGTCACTTCCTCCGTGATGAAGCTGTCCAAAGTTTCCATCGGAGTGTTTGCCAGTCCAAACATGAGCTCATCGATCATACCGGGTCGGAATAGGATGTCCGGGTTGAAGAAAGTGTGGCGTAGCTGAACACTTGGTTCTTTTACTTGTAGGTTGGAGGCAAGGCGCTTGAAGGAGGGCTTCAACAAACTGTGACCAAATCTGAACGCTGCAGCGGCAAACTCGTTGAAAATCGTCGCATCACAGCTGGGGTCATATTGGTCGGAGAAGCCTTCCGAAAGGAGCTCCAGGTTGTACTTGTTGATGGCGTCCCAGCCGAGGATTCGAGGTAGGAACTCCCTGTACGTTAAATGCTGCGTCATGGCAGACACGATTCTTCTCGCATTTTGATACAGAATCTCATCATTCCAGTGTGGATTCCTCCTCTGAAGCTCTGAGGCGATTCGGTTATGTTCTCTCAAGAACATGGTGTGCATGGCTGCCAGAGCCGGCTGTTCACTACTTCGCAAGTCACCTAGAAAATGGGACAAAATTTTGAAACTCACGGACTTTCATTTGTGATCGTCGCCTTAAGTTGTTCGACCTACCGGCTTCGAAGCAGAGGCCACTAGGTGACTTGCATTCCTTGTTGTCGGGTGTTTGAGGCAACAGGGGCTTCAAATTTGGTCCCCATGGATGCTGGGTAACGTTTAGTTGACCGCCAGAGAAAGAACGGAGTTTCTGGGCTTCGCACAGGTCCGAACCGTAAGTGTGAGAAGCATCTACATAAGCTGTTACCTGATTCAGCTGCTCCCGAACGCCTGCAATGAGCACGATTAGAATTATGTTGTCATATATGGTGCTGAAGTCACTATTTGTGATGCCCATCTTAATTGTACCTAAAGTTAGTTGTCCTGGCAAAGATCGAGTGAAGGGCAGGCAGTGCGGCTTGGAACTAGTTCGATTGATCTTGGGAAAATATGGATCTCCGTCCGGAACTTCGATCGGCCAACACTCTGGATGAAGAGTTTCTTTGGCATCACAGTCGTGGCAGTCGAGAATTGTATTATGTATCCCTGTGAAGATATCACGAAGGAATTCAACAATTGCCTCAACTACAACTGGATTAGCTTCCAACTAGTATCCATTACCTTTGTTCATCGGGGTGTGGGTTAAATCGTGGTCCAGCAGCTGAGCGTACTGCATAACAAGGAGAGTGTAGCGCTGATGCGGAACGCTGATGTCGTCATGAATTTGGGTGGATACAAACCTTGCGCTGGGCAATGGTCGTCCTATTATTCCTTCTAGCCGTGGCTCCTGAAGACCTACAGTGTGAGTGGACGTTTGAGTGGAATTTCCTTAGTAAATTTTGCAAGTTTAGCCAGCCAGTTACCGTCATTGTACACTGCAGGAAGGAGCCTCTTGAATGCAAGGAAAGCCTTGCCATTATCCGGATTTTCTAAATTATTGCACCAGCCAGTGATGGAGCGAAATTTGGACGTGTGATCGCACGGTAAATCATGTTCCCCACATTTCTGATTTTTCGGTATCTCCGCCAGCCCAGATATGTCCAAGGAGGATAAGGCTGTAAGGATCTCCTGGACATCTCTATTTAGAGTTGGAGAAGCTTCGCTGTCCTGTAGTTCCCCACTGTTTTCATAGACTATTATATAAGGTATTTCAAGGACATGATAATAAGGACTGTGGCGGGGTCTATCCCTCACCTATGACTGAATATTCCGTTCAAGAATCTTGTAGTAGCAAATTGAAGAAGGAAGGATGCATTGGCAATCTCTAGGGCTTGCGGCTTCGGTTTATTGAAACCAAACGCTGTTCCTGCTGGAGAGAGCGGGTCAACACTGATCTCTGTAAAAAGTCGAAAACGATTACTATCATCATCATCAAATGAGATCAACTTATTTTAGACACGTAAAATTTTAAAATTTCCTACGCTGTTTCCAAAGTGACATTTCCTGTGTCTGAAGACTCCTAACGTCTTGACGGGCCTTCCTAATAGCTTCCACCACCTTTTTTGACGGTAGGAAACTTTCGGGTTGCTCATTGGCCCATTTTTTAAAGTCAATCCTGCGGATTGCGTCCCCACTGCAGTGCATTGGCGCGTTCCTGAAAGCATACAAAATGATTTTGAACTCGCGATCAAAAGAGCTCACGGCATAATAATTTTCATGTCCTCACAGGAAAGGGTCTCGATCCAAGAATACACTGGGCTGAGTCTCTTCCAGTGCTTTACTATCATCACAGATGATCCGGGCGAATGTAACCTTTCGGATTTCTTGAAGTTGATCTGCGTAGAGTAATATGGTGAATGGATGCCTGACAAGTTCAATATTACCATACATAAACAAACGAATAAGATAAAGATCAACCTGCTGTGAATGCAGAGGGCGGCAGGTCGTTTTCATACCAAAATCTATCCCCTCTTTTGAGTTTCTGGAACTGAATGCCTAGCAAGCAGCCGATAGTGGGGCCGACAACGGCACCTTCGAGAGACTTCTCCGCCAATGCCCCAGTGAATAGATCAATATCTTCGACTGATCTACATATGAGTTGTGCTGTAGTTAAAATTTCGTGATGAAACCTTTGCAATGCAAAATTCACCTGTAAATCCGTTGAAGAGTTTCTATTACATCCAGCGGTATAGAAACATTCAGTTCAGCAAACGACCCAGCTCTTCCCAAGCCGCAAAGCTGTCTGTAGAAAATATAGCCGGGGATCCCATGGTCACGCCCTTGTTGGATTAACTGTGCTGCAAGGTCCAACCCTCTCCCTGCAAAAGACACCTTGTTACTTGCAACAATTTAAGAAAATATGTTCACAGTAGTGTTACTGAATGTTAATGCGAGGCACCGGATCAAATCAAGATTCTCCTCGTACGATATACGATTGAATTTTCAATTTTTGCGCGAAAAATATTCCCATCGAATCGCATCACACTGGATCCCTGCCGCGTCACCGTGGATGGGCACAGGCACGTTCAACAGTGCTGATTCAGCAGGCACCAAAGGTACCACAGTGCAAATCTGTTGCAAATCTACGCATTTGATGCCACTTCCGCATCAACACTATGAATCTTAGCATAAAGTCACAGCCTATGGTCAAACCTGTTTTCGGATCCAGAAACATTTTGTTTGTCATCACTTCATTGATGAATTGATCTTCGCTTTGGGCTTTGCCCCGCAATAGCCCCCGTAATAACTGATCCAACACGTCGTCCCGGTAGAGGTCAAACGGTGCGTAGAATGATTCCCCAATATTCTTCTCCCCAACTTTCCTCCCAGCCTGTATGAAAAGGAGTTGTCACCAGTGCATATTGCATTGATAATTGATGACAATCAGCATAGTATTCTTGTTACGTACAGTATCGAAGAATGCCATCGTTTTCGGCAGAAGTGACGTGAAGAACCAAATGGCGGCGGCAGCGACTCCGTTGAAAATCCCGGCATTTACATCAATATCATACCCTTTGTAAAATCCCGATGTTTGCGGTTTCAGTCCATACTCTGCAACAATACTCTGACCCAGAACAACGGGCAAGAATTCGTTGTAAGTTATGTGCTGGATCTCGGCGGCTACGATGCGTCTCGCTTCTTGAAACAAAACCTCGTCCGACCATAAAGGGTTCACAGTGGCCAGTTGTCTAGCGACGCGGTTGTGCTCACGCAACCTATATAACGTATGCGAGTGACATCTAATAAGCTCAGTCCGTGTTTGGAAATTCCGCCTTTGACATTCAGGATAAAGAAATTAGCCTACCAGAGCGTGTGCAACGCAGCCAACCCAAGATGCTCATTGACACGATCGTCACCGGCTTTGAAGCACCTGAAGTTTCCTGCATTTGTCCGGCAAAACTTAGTATTCCTGTCTGAAGGGAGAAGTTCTCCGCCGGGACCCGCTTGTGTTCGCAGAAGCCCACCCTGAAAAAGTCTGAGCTCATCGTTCTTCTCCTTCGAGTTGCCGTATATGTTTGATGCATCCAGAAAAGCCGAGACTTGATTAATCTGCTCTCTTGGTCCTTTTTAAACCAATAATAATAATAATAATAATAATATGATGAAGTTACCGCGTGACCACTGAATTTGATGTGCATAGATTTTGAGGATGAGGATGCCATAATCTGTACCACAACCGGAAGCAAAATAGAGTTGCTGTGATTATTGCAAAAGCACACACGTACCCAAAGTACAGCCGATTCGGGGCGCCACACTAGTTCGTGCATACTCCTGACAGCGATCACCCAGCTTGGAGTAGTAAGGGTCCTCCTCAGATATTCCAATGGGATAGCATTCGGGATGGAAGTTCTTGAAACTCACGCCGCAGCACTTAATGAAGCTCCCTTGATGGCCGGTCATTTGAGTCGTGTGAACTAAATCGTGCGAAATGAATTCACCCCATACGGCCGTGAGGACCATTAGATGAGCGTGAGGTTGGTCAGAGTCCCTATGGATGGCCAGGGACACTGACCTGGCAGAGGGAAGGAGATCACCGGTGCTTGACATCCGTGGGAAGCTGACGCCTAAACATGTTTCACATGCAGTAAGTTGCAAATTAGTTTTACGTTTGAATGCCTAACGCCAGTGGGAGGCTCACTCAGTGCTATTCACTTTCAAGTATCCGCTCTCCATGTTTCCACATGAGCAAATGTTAGCATAGCACATAGCTAAGGTCATGCAATCTCAAAGCTGTGGTGATGACAAGGGTAAAAGGCCACGCTCTTGTCACGCTTACCGTCACCATAGTGTGGCATGAGGTAACGGAGATATCTCATGCTAGCAGAGCCCCAGTGCGGATGCTGCACATTATTGCAGTAACCATTGTAAGCTCGGTACTTTCTAGGCTGACAGGGGAAATCAACCTTCAGCGGACAACCTTCACTGAGGGCTGAGTGACGGATGTCCAGGTTCGGAAGTGAGTAAGCAAGTTGTTCCCGCGTTAGTGCAAATCTGAATTTAATAACAATCATTTCCATAGCTCGGTGTCATGAGTGGGCCAAATGCTCGTGCAATTAAAATTTGAAAGAAATCTTACTTGTGGGATAGAAATCTCGTTGCTTCCTCCGAGACCAAGGAAACGCGGGTTAAATTTTGAGTTGCCGGGTTGGCGTGATGCGATGCAGCCATAAACCACTCTGCGCTACCGACCACATGTTGAGCTCCTATGTGATTGATTTCCAAGTAAAATTGAACTTTGCGCCCGCAAGATATGTCAACTATAATGTTCAAGCCTCTGTTGCACTTACCAGAATTAAAAATTTCAGGCTGGATACTGTTCAGTCTTCGGTTTACAATAGCTTCACTGTTAGAAATGGCCTCTTGCAAATCGGCAGTCGTTATAGCCGGTAGATCCGGAGGTATTTGCCTCCGCAGCCGCTCGTGATTTTGAGCAATTGCATAGTCTAGTCCGTCCCAGAGGCAAACTAATGCGATGAATCTCCAGATATGTCTACACCTGTGGGCCATGTTCAGAACCGGTGAAAAGATATATTAACAAAAGTATGAACATTTATTTATTTAATGAAATGCTATCGTTTATTCAGTATAAATAGGTGGAATTATGGATTTAAAATCCTACAGGAACTCCAAGCTCGCACCTATTCACTTAAGTCAGATATGAAGAAGAGCCTTTGAAGAGCCTGCAGGGGTGTTCATTGTACCATTCTCAGGTTTTTTTATGCTTCCTCAAAATCAAGCAGTGTGCAACGTGATTTCATCTTGTTCGAAAGTGATTTTAGATGGAAATCTAAACAATGCGTCACGAGCCAGTGCCACTACAGCGCTGAATTTGTATTGTATACGGCAATTGTTACGTAATTGATGTAACCTTCGGTTAGCTTGCCCAGCATACCATCTTCGTTGTCGGAAATGTAATTATTTTGCCTGTATAAAATACCAACCGGAAACAATTGTAGGATGAAGAGAACTGTGGTGGGCAAGGGGCATATGCTTGTTGTCGTTTTGTTTGTTTCGTTTGGAGTGGAACGGGTTCTATGCTCACATGCATGTTGTGATTGAATAGTGTGAAATCAGGTGCGAAAACTGTCTTTCAACTTGTGTAATGGATTAGCACTTTGATGCCTCTAAAAGTCGGAATGTGCTCGGCCCGTGTCAATGTCACTGTGAGCTCAGTCAGGTAAAAGCGTGTCAAGGATTGAGACATCTGGAGAATCCTCAACGAGTTCCTTTGATCTTGTTACATTTTACTTTGGTAGCCTTTAAGGTCCTCACCTTTGTTTCCCTTGTTATTTCCGAAGCCTTGCTTGAAACACTGCAGTGTTCAAGTCCCTGGATCTAACAATGACGTCCGTCGCTTAGGATTGCAATAAACTTATTGCTGCAATAAACCCACGCAAACCTGTATGCGTGCCACCATCTTGACGTCATTTCAGGTCTAAAATAAGATGATCCCATCATAATGGGTTACACCCACAGAACCACTGGAGCAACTTCATTTCCTTTATTTTCTTGCTCCTGTAAACATGATATGATAACATATGCATTTGGAGGTTCCAATTACAACCTAACTGCAGTTCTCTCTGCTCTAAATTTAGTGTTCAAATTGGGATTTAAATCAGTAGTTGTTACCGGCTAGAAGGAGTTCAACCATAACCTTCTCTTACACCAAGCTGCTCTGCTCTGACTTACGCGTACTTTAATGGTGATACGTGGCTAATATGAATCATTCATTCTAAAACTCATGAATACATTCCACCCTGATCGCCACGAACTACGAAGGCTGTTTTGGGAAGCAATTTCAAAAATGTGTGTTCTTCTTCAAAGGTTTCTTTGTACCCCGTTAAAAAACAACCAAGTAGTGTTGGTAATTACGGGGTCTGTTTTCATTTGCCGGAACAGATTGCACCCAGTGGTGTAGTTTAAATAGAGGATGGGTGATGCTTTGTTTATGGATGCCAATTATGTGGAATGCTCGAAGATAGTATCAAACAAATCGAGATTAACCTGTCTACTTTGGAGCCAGTTGAAAAATTTGTGAACACGTGTATGCGGGAAATGTAAATAAGTAAATAAGTAAATAAATCTGAAGAGATCCGCCAACATTTGTTCTTTTTTTCTTTTAGAGATTTCCCCTGTCTTGAACAACCGCTACTGATCATTTGATGACTGTCGTGAGTGACGCCGGGGGCATAACATGTGCATACTATGTGCTCGCCTCGCACACGCATGGGCATCCGGCGCGTTTATAAACCTTCAAAGATGGCCGAAACGCACTAGAATTATTACTTACAGCGACATTTAGGGAATTAATGAGTGAGCATAAGGCATCAATTTGAAGCATATGCATCGACCCGTAGAAAGTAAAAAGTAGCAACAAAAAAAAGTATAACTTTGCTCGATCTACCCTCTTCATTCCACCACGAAAGTAAATAAGACGCCGTCGTGCAAGTTCAGCATCCAAGGCTTAGTCACACACGTTCTGAGCTTCCGTCGCTTCTGCACGCATTTATACGGGAACGTTTTGAACCTCAAGTACTGCATGGTAGTTGGCCTTTACAAATACGTGCAAACAATCAGTAGGGAGTTGGTACAGATACTCCGTAGCGTTAATTTTTGGACGGGGCGTAAGGACTTGCCGTTTATTCAACATTGAGACCCCTTACGGTACGTCAAAAAAATAACGCTAAGTGAGGGTCTACGCTAACCCCCTATGCAGTGTCATAAATGGCTACGTTGTAAACTAGCTGATGTCAGAATTGGCGATTACTACTGGATGCGACGTAGGATTCAAAACTACAGTCGAATTTCTTGGTCCAGTACATTAGACGAGGAAGTTTGGATCGGATTAAAGAGTAAAAGTATTGAGAGACTTATTGGTACTGATTGTGTGAATTTTCCGAACCCAAAATGGCCATATTGAAAGATATAAGAAAGGTTCCACACTATTGCATACGAAATCCGTACTTCACCGGTGCATTCCCCGCCACATTGCTCATTGAATTTTGCTTGGGTTTGTGCGCAATAACTCCGTAGTTTTTGAATACCTTTGGAAACTCAGCATTGAAAATCCGTAATAACTCAACTAGTGGCTAAAGTATATCTCACTTGCAAGTAGTATCGCGGCTGGTTGAAATCCAGTAGCCGCCCACCTGTTCTCCCTATGATGAAATTAATGGCTTTGAAAATGTGGTGACAGCAATCGAGTGCTTACATTTGAAGCCTTGAAGTTTAATAATTATTACCGCCACAAGGAACCGCAAGCGCAAACTTTTAGCGTCTCCGAAAAAACATATGTCATCCCTGGATTCTTGTTAGCTCATATGATGACAACAAGAATGGCAAATATTAGTGTGTGTAGTAAACAGACAAAACCATGAGATCCACTCGTGTTTGGCAAGCCTCCGCGTCACAATTATTGTCATCAGTGTCAATTTAATTGGACAGTAAATAAAGGGAGGGTGCAACACGGAAAGGCGGCTCTTGGAATTCTCAGTAAGCTTCACATCATCAAATGAAAGTCACAGCGTATGTGCTATTGAGGAGTTCCGGCAAACACTCGAGGAGCTCTTAACAAGGCTTCTGTGCACACATTGGATCCTTCAGAGGAAGACGATCCCTCAATTATCGTATTTCTAAAGGTCATTAAATGCAAAATATACAGACAGTCAAAAGTCTCTAAATTCATGTGCCATTCTGAAACCTTCAGAAATGTCTTCGCTTCACACTCCTCACCGCGCGTCCGTGCCCGTTCGATCTTGACTATATATACTGATACTTTACAGAAGAGCAACTCAACTTTAAGCTCCTTCTTACATCGCTGCCTTTCCCAAATGAAACCCTGTAATCCTTACTACTTCTATCCCTTCGGCGCTGCATATTAGGAAAATATAGCCTTATATGTAAAAAAGGGAAAAGTTATAATAAACTGATCATAAAATTCCTCAGGGACGTGCGGTAAAATCCTCCAGTTTCTGGTTTTAATGACAACCGCGCCAAAATTCCAACCGTGCTGCCCTGCCATCAAGTTAGCACTGCTACGCCCTTTCAAATATAAGTATCCCTACCGTTGCCATTGAGAATTAGCCCTACAACACAGCAGCTCCCCCTAAATCATTCACCATGTCCCTCAAATGCATCAAGTCCCTGTGGGTAGGTGCACGCACAATGTCTGACCTTAAAATTACGGCATCACACTCAGTGATTTGCTCAATGACTTCCCTCTGTCTGTGAGCTGTTTGTATTGGAGCAAGTGCGGGAAATTCAAGCGCTAAACACTAATTTGTCACGGTGTTTACTGCTTAAATACTTGATAAACGCAAATCAAATTAACCAATTTATTCTGGTTCAAAGAGCTTAAAAATATACTCTAGTGGCTGTGTAACAGTGCAGTTAATACATTTTTCCTCCAGCAAAGCTGGCCGAGCGCTTCTGGTGTCTCTTTCCTGTGCTCTGTGATCAGATATAGAGAAAACTACCGCCAATCAACTACAATGACAAGCACGAGCTGTTCGCCGAGCATGAGTGCTGACGAATCTACTATTAGTTCCATGCCAAAGACGCTTGATGACAAAATTCACCAGCCGACTCGTTCTATTTCAACCTCACCAATAATTTTTTTATGAATATCAATATATATCTTCGTGCCGGAAGATCATGTTGTTACACACTTTCATATTGTTCTTAGTCAGGGAACCGCAACGAAGGAGGCAGAACAGAGACAAGTATAGTCAGACTTCCTCGTGGAACTCTTGCAAAATTCTTTTATTTTAAGTTCCTTAAGGGGCGGTCCGAAAGAGTTTGTCTCTTCCAAGCTCAAAATATCCTGAGTTCTCAGGTACAGAACATGTGCTAGTGCTAGTGCTAGTTCTGCTGAAGGACGTTGCAAGAATCCAGTTGAAAATTGAAGTTCACCAGAGAGTAAACAAAAATGGAAAATAGTATGACGTACGAGGTCGCAACTCCGGCTCAGTTCTGCATACTCACTCTCAAATGCACATATGTTAACAGGATACTAAAAGCTCATCCGCCTCACATGGCAATATTGGAAGTGTACAATAAACATTCAGCATGGAGAAAATACGATTTGCATGCCAATTCAACCTGGATCTACCGGTATAAGTGAGGCATAACAATATTAGTGCCTAGTTCCAGAAGCGGTTATTTGCGGGTTGCCTCTGGATTTGAATAGCATTATTACAGGAATGGCGTGTGAGATAATGACCACATCACCATATCTCACAATTCGCATTCGTGCAAATTAGATCGTCGCCTCAAGGATTGACTAATGGGTCAGCTGAGACAATCCGCTGTGGTGTGCATGTAGGAGAGACTCACGCCTCATGCCGCCGCGCCGGTCGTGCTCCTCTGTAATGACGCGGGATGGCCAGCGTGAATATTAAGTCATCCCACACTTATTATGAATATATACTTACACCAACGCAGAGCAGATTGGTTATTTATAAATAAACATGAGCAGCTCAACTGATGAAAATCGAAAGATGTGGACAGGGATATAAAGGGGGACGGTTTGTGGAAACGGTGTCAGAGGAAACCCACGCTTTGGAAACTATTAATCACCACCGCCGTCACCCGCGCACTCTTAAAAATCCTTTCTGTAAGATAGCGCATGCTCAACTACACAAGCTTTACAGCCTGACACCTGAAACCTACGCAGGATTTGAGCAATCATAAGAGATCATTCGATATCGATCAGTGCAGGGTGACACGAAACTTTGGCCCATCCTCATCTGTTGAAAAGTGGACATTATTCCGCCGGCTGGAGATAAAAGTAATCTTGGTCGTGCCGTTTGACCTGAATGAGAATCAATGAGCAGGCAGAGGGCCCTCTCTGCATTTGGTATTGAATGAAATGTTATCATTACCAATTGCCATATATGCCGTACCTGCCCAACAGCCAAAAAGGTTAGCTACATACAGGGTAGGAGAGAGACATGTCGCCTGGGGCTAAACAGTATCCATGCATCCCTCGGCCTTACGTAATGATGCGAAAATACCATTTTCAAATGTGGATACAACTTGACCGCAACAATCTTTTTTGAGCGCCAACGTGGAAAAGGATGAGGCTCGGCTCTTAATCTTTTTTTTTTACATCCATCTATATGTAGTTTAAGAACTCTTGTGGAGCCGTCCAACCTTCCACAACACTCTATAATAATTTCCATGGCTAAAGCACGAGTTAGTAGTTCAAGGTTCCATGAGCAATATAAGGCGGTGCAACAGGTTGGCCCAACAGATTTTTTCCCCCTTATCCCCCCACCACCGACGACGCCGGTCCACATGAGCCGTATGCTCATCAGTGTGAAGGGAGTCTCACTTGGGATAAATCCCATAAACATGTCCGCCCGCAGAATCTCCGCGGTCATTGTACAAAAAGGGTCTCTGACTTCCCCAACAGATCCTTCACCTCAATGTCGTATGTACTTACACGGACCCGGACAAGGACCACAGTCATCACCTCGGTCTGTGAGTCATAAAGTATTATCGAGCCTCGTAGTCGCAACCGTGGTCCGAGCCATCCTATATACATTTGCAAAACCCCTTCCACAGACTGCGTTTCCTATCCAATAATGAAATCCCTTTCAGTTATAATAGTTTCAGACTTACTGTGAGGACCCGGAAAGTTTATGAATGTGTGTGCGCGTTGGTATTTAAGTGTGTGCATTCTGTGTGTGTGTGTGTGTGTGTGTGTTCGCTACGCCTTCAAATGTATGACACACGGTTCTGCAGAAGTGTCTGGCCAGAAGCACGTGGGTGCATGTGTGACTCGGTGCGTATTTCACTTTGACTTAACGACCTACTCAAAAACTCCTTTTTATAGTGCTCAAAACAGGACTTAAGGCAGGAGGTTTGCTTGTGAAAATTAAAGGTGCTAATTTTCCAGCAGCCTTTTCCCCATCCCTTGTGAATTTTGTTAACGAGGGTAATGTTATGTGTGAGTCGGTTTCACAGGTAGCACCAACTCTCTTCTGACAAACATACATCCAGTAAATAGTTCTTTCAGGCCTATATATACGTATCCAATAACTCAGTGTAGTCATTTATCCCAAGGCTAATAAGGGTAACAATTTGCTGTTCTGGCCTACCGCCGTTCCCACACATGAGGATTCCTTTGGTAGTATATTATTATAATGTGTCCCGATACCGTTGAATGGCTAGCAATGGAAAAACGTGCAATCCCAACCGTTACGCGTATATATCTCTGCTAATGCTACACGGGCTTTAAGTGATATGCATGAGTTATTATTGTAAACGGTTGCCACCGTAATGCCAGCGTGGGTACTAATGAGTGTGAGACCCATGATTGCGCACCTACCCGTCACTCCACTCCGTTTGAAAAAAGTCAAGTTGCGTGAGAGGAGGGAAAAGCACAGGCGTGGATGGGTGACAAGCCGACGCTTGACTGTGTAAACACGGCAGATCCCGCTGACAAGTTGACTTTGTCACTTTTACAACCTCATTCACCTACCGCACTTTCCCTCTCGTCAACGAATTAGGAGTATTTGTATGTACCTCGTCGTTACACTACCGGCTTACCGACGGACTCCCACAGGATTCCACCCCGAATCCCTCACACGTCTCATCATCACCATCATCACCACCACCACCACCAAATCTCAACTGAGAAATCTATGTACCTGCTCATGACTGAACGCTGTCGTGTCTCCAGGGCATTCAGGGTAAAAATCAACTACTATTTCGCACAGGCCCGCGGTACACACGTTCGGCAAATGCACATGGCACTCCTTCCGCCCGGAAAAAAAATGTAGAATTTTCACCAGCA
The DNA here is from genome assembly GCA_009870155.1 of Pseudobourletiella spinata. Classification (NCBI taxonomy): domain Eukaryota; kingdom Metazoa; phylum Arthropoda; class Collembola; order Symphypleona; family Bourletiellidae; genus Pseudobourletiella; species Pseudobourletiella spinata. The sequence goes on along the minus strand of WJFA01002357.1, from coordinate 1,304 downwards.
CAAAGGAAAATAAACTTTTTTTTTTAAAAAAAACTTTCAAAAACCACCACTTGACGGAAATTTGATTGGTTGAAAAAGGGGGTATGCTTCAACCCTCCACAGTCACTCTTGCCCGAACACTTTCCTCGACGTCTAGAACCCGACTGACCCGTTCGAAGGAACAATAACTGGCCAAATGATGATCTGACCACGTTCGAGGGGTTGCTTTAGCTCGCTTAATTTTCCCAACAAGACGAGCCGTGAGGATGAGGTATTGCGAGAGGTACTCAATCTGATGCACGCGGCCAGAGTGTATATAGACTCACTTGATGGGGATAAGATGAAATGAAAGGGAATTCGCTGCATTGCCACTCACCGGCAGATACTAGACGCACATACAGCACACACACACACACACTAGAAGGAAGACAGGTAGTAAAAAGCCCAAGACTGCATCCGTAACCAAGCAGTAACCCATGAGACATCTTAAGCCGCACACCTCACTCAGCTCTCAGTTACCGTCTTCTTCCTCCCTGAGTGCCGAGATTATCGTCGCAGATATTTATATGTGAGCATTTTGCTAGTGGGACGGGACGTGAAAGCAATCGAAAGTTCATGTAATCATCGCACCCTCTGTATCCAATACCATATGATGCGGATATAGTTTAAAGCCGAACTCGAACTCACTCGGCATTATTTGTGCCTCTAATAGCTTGGCAAGTCAACGTGGGCATGCATACCCACATTATTATTACCACCACTGTGACGAAGGGGTGTCCAACTTGGAGACAAGGAAGGAAGGCTTCAGTGGGAGAAGGACACGAAGAATATATTATTATTTGCTGCTATTAGCGGAGACAAATGGGATGGAGGTACGACCTTTACGGACCGCAATGTATGTATCTGCCATTGTAGGGCACGTCACTGCAATGGGACTTTAAAGGCGGAGACGACGGACGACGACGACGACGACAACAAATGAGAAATCTCTCGGCTCTTTTCCATTCTTCCTGTCAATCCAGGTTGACCCATTGGTGCGCACACAGGCAGCACATGGACTGGTGGTGTACCGATCCTCGGCATGCTCTCATGGGAAACCCCAAACTCATACTTAATCCCTAACTTACAGACAGTATACATATAATTATATAATTGAATGTGATTGTTCAAATGGTCAACTCACTCTGAGCCGAATAACATAATTCTGTTTGTATTGACAGTTGGACACACACACACACACGCACACACACACTTACAAACTTACACGCACACACACACACACACACACACACACACACACACACACACACACACACACACACAAC
>WJFA01002356.1:0-16300 GCA_009870155.1 Pseudobourletiella spinata | reverse complement strand
AAGATGAAGCATGACGTGTACGTATTCTCATTTCTTATTTGCTCATCGTGCACGGATAGATCGCAGTGATGGTAAGTGATGCCTGTGCGCTAAAGTGAGATTGGAATCGAGTTTTTTACTACGGCCGTGAATGAATAAATAAATGTAACACAAGAAAAAAGCCGCCGCCAGAGTATACTACTTGTTTTGATTTAATTACAACAATTATTGTCATGAAGTAATGTGTAAGTAAGTTCTGCGTGGTCAAATATTAAGCGTGAGCAGTCGAAGGTTGTAATCATGAGAGTAAGCATGACCGACTGTGCATGTGACTTCAAACTTTTCCCTGTATATGCCCCCAGCAGTGTGGATCGAGAATTCCACAAGCGGGTCGGACGAGGTTTCTTCCTCACACAGTACACATTGTGGCTCCTGCATTTCCTTTTCATTCATGCAATTTTCAGCAGAGTGCAGAACACTTCCGACGACATTTCATAATTTGAAAATGGTTGAGAGCACCCACATTTTGCTGTCTTATCAATTGATCAGGCTAAGCGTGGTTCACACTTTCTCAACTTTATATACTTGGACCTAATCAGTACGTTCGTTTTCCTTGGTTTGCTAATTGAATGTAGGCCCTGTTGAACATGGGATATGGATCATGCGTCGTGCACATAAACGTTACGTATTGCTCGAGTTCTACACTTACCTACACCTATTCTTTTACCAAATACAGGTAACAGTTAGGCTCGTGTACCCTGAGGTGATGAACTGGGTAATTAAAACGGGGAGACCGTAACAGTTTTATGGGTAACGGAGTGTGGAAACGGAAACACATGTTAGTATTGCATCGAGTGAAACATGAGGAAAGTCAAGACACACACGGGCTTTCACGTGTCAAGTCAGTGATCTGGAAACGGCCTTTGAGGTAGCCCATGAGGTAAGCTCGGCGGTCAAGCGATTGAATGTTTTGGGGGTAAAAATAAACCGCAAGGGAAAGGAAATGGAGACTTACAGTGCAGTGGATGTATCTTAATTTCAGTATAAAAGCCGAGCGAACACCTCGGAAATGCATCAGTCTCATTCTTCTCCTCACAGCAGCTTAAGTGGTACAATACCAAAAGGGAATTTATATTGAAACAAGATGGCAGCTAAAATTGCGCTTGCTTTGGTGAGTAAAATAAGATCCTGATCGAAATTTGGCGTGACAATTTGAAATGATTATAACTTGAGAATTCGGAAATGATTTCAGGTCTGTCTTATGGCCGCCTACGCCAGTGCTGGATACGGACACGGTGGATACGGTCATGGACATGGTGGACACGGGCAAGGATGGGGATGGGATTACTATGTAAGCTGGAACAAGTCACTGTCACCCACTCATCTTTTGCACCTTTTATGACTACTTTAACACCTCCCTCAAGGCGCACTAATGAGTGTACCTTTCACGTGGATTTCCTGCAGGTGTAATCGTTGAAACCTTGTGCCTATTAACCCACATTAATCATTTTCCATAGGCCCACCCACAATACAAGTATTCCTACGGAGTGAATGACCACCACACCGGTGATGTCAAGCACGCTTCCGAGCACCGTGACGGACATGTCGTGAAGGGACAATACTCTCTCCGTGAACCCGATGGTGGCTGGAGACAGGTGACTTACGTCGCTGACCACAAGGGATTCAATGCCCAGGTTCACCGCAGTCCAGGACACCACCCACATGGCTGGGGCCACCATTAAATGACTCTGAAGATAGAGTTGAAAATATTCTAAATTCTGACTTCATCTCGTCCAAATGCGAGCTTACCTCAATACTTTTGTCTTTATTAAATCTGTTCTTTCGAGGAGTCGTAAATAAAATTGAAATTTCTTGACTCGTTTAAAACAATTATCCAAAATGTTTATTCTTGTCTCGTAGGGCTTACACTAATTTGTTTACAATGGCAAAGCCATGCATATCTGTTAAAATCCCCGATGCTGTCACAATTAACAAAGGAGTTGGTTTCATGACTGCATCTAATTGAACCTTTAGTGAGATCTGCAAAACGCTGCTAGGCGTATAATGCATTATATTGTACACTGATAATAGAATATCAAAATACCAAGATAAAGAAAACAGTTCGAGGGAATTACGGGACGTTATGATGATGGTTTGTGACTTGGTAGTAATAACCAGGTATGCATTTGTTAAGCTGTACGAACGCTTCACTCATTCACACTACGTCTCAATAATTAAGATCAAACCATTCAGCTATGCTTTGGGAATATTTGTCGAAAATGCGACTCTCAATTATCACCTTTTTTACCAACTTTTCTTGTTCTGCAGTTCGTGACGCTTGAAAGCTCTACTGTGTAATTTTCTATAGTCTAGTATAGTAAGCACATCAAGGCTATACTCCATCCTTTCTACTCACTTGATCGTTTTAGCAAGTGATGTGAGTGTACGTGTACACCACTGGTCCTATAATCTAGTCATTCGTTATCAGCATGTTTGCCGTTAAATGGAAATCCCTCCACCGTATCAAACATTAAACAGATTAAGTTCTCCGGGCTGACTTGAGGTGTCGACTTCGTACAGGAAACAGCCACAATCCAGCCGAGCTGCAACGCAAAATAAACGAGCCTTATGAAAATCCCACAGCTCATTTGGTTCATGTATGCACTAAGCCCTCCACCTCACCAACTATCAGCGGAAGATTTAGCGAAATAGAACCTACAGACTTGCTACCTGGATACTGGCAAGGAACAGGATCAGTAGCATTAGAAGTGACAGTGGTTCAATTTTTTGAAAGTCAGCTCGTTATAGAGCTAGTATACCAAATCCTAAAGTCACAGAAACTTTTTGCAGCGCTCCACCCCATATGTACTCTACTTGCTCGTCTTGAATTTAATCACAGTGAAACATTACTGATAAAGTAAAATGGTAAGTAATTAATAATTTGTAAATTGATTCCACGTCAAAATTTAATTACTACTTCCCCTACTCATTCTACAGTTGCCCGAAACCAAGTTCAAGACGGTCCTGACCAAGGCTTTCCTCACGGAAATACTGGAGGAAGAAGTGATTGAATATCACGTATCCTCCGGCTCGAAGCAGGGTGACAATATAGCCGGCAGTCTGACTGCGGTGGACATCCGAACGGCATCCCGAGATATTCATCACATTCTCATCAAAACTCCGCCTTATGCCGAACCCCTCCAACTCTTTTATGTGACTCATTGGCGAATATTTGAACTTGAGTACACTTTTTACGATGATGTCGTCCCGCGTGTGAACGAGATGATCGACCGTCGCGCTGGGGAGCACGCCTCTAGACTTCATCTTCCAGTTCCACAGTACATTGCCGGCAGCACAGATTTCCTTGCTCTCCACGACCTTCGTCCGCTAGGTTTCAAAATGGCAAACAAATATTCCGGTCTGGATTTTCCCCACGTGAAACTATTTATGGAGAAGCTCGGCAGTTTCCACGCCTCCACCTACGCATTCATTAGGGATTGTGGTGAATCTTACTTTTCCGAAAAGAATCACAGCGTATTGCTCGGAAAACTGAGCACTCCTCCATTCCACCCGGAAAGGGCAGAGCAGATGTTAAATTCCTTCGCTACTTCCTACAGAAGAGCTGCTGAAATTGTGGAAGATAGAAATCCAGCGCTGGGAGCACAAATGAAGAAGTATGATGGGAAATTTGGTCAAATCGTCCGTCGGTTGGGTCAGAAAGTAGACGTAGAGCACTTTCCCGTCATTTCTCACGGAGACATTTGGGTCAATAATATGATTTTCGAGATAGATGGAGGTTACGATGAGAATGGACAGCCGGTAGAAGTACCGAGAGATGTCGTGCTCCTTGATTTCCAGCAGGCCCGACGAGACAGTATTTTCTGGGACTTGCTGTACTTCATGTACACGAGCACGACCCCAGAGTTTCGGAAACAGCATTTACTTTCTGTCCTAATGATTTACTATGATAGTTTCGTTCGCACGCTCAACTTACTAGATGTTCCCCTACCGGTTAAATTTACCCGGGGTTGGCTTGTGGACGAATACTTTGACAACATTCCGACCGCATACGTATACATGGCGTTCGCCATCCCACTCCAGCTGGGCGACTATTCCACCCTGGGGATCACGAGCCCTAAACCCGTACCACCTAACATGATTGAGGATACAGAGTCATCATGGGACCGATTTGCAACTCATGCGGAGGAGTTTCCGATAACATTGCTGCGAAATACACCCGCAGCGCAGGCCCGGTTAGAGGCTGTGACGAAGGAAGTGAACGAACTGGGTATTTTCGAACGGTTTTAATCCGTGTAGTAAAGTAAGATCCATGCAACCTTTTGTATTACTATAAACTTCAAATTAACGTGAATAAAAATTGTGTCAAATATACCTTCGATGAATTATTTCGTAATACAACGATATTTGCGCTGTATGGATACTGCAGTAAGCAAATAACCCATTGATAAAGTTCGTATTTATTGCGCACAGCACAGTTAAGCCACTGGAAGCCGATGAAATATTAACTCATCATTGCTTACAATCATAGAACTTTCAAATTGATCATTTCTTCAGTAACATCCAGAAACCGTGAAAGCGCCCGTGGACTATTCTCCAATTGAGCTCGGTTGTTGCTTACAAAGCCGTTGATGCGAACTTCCATGGGTATGGCGCTCATGTCAAACGTAGGGGGTGGCGGCCCGTCACCAACCCCATTGCCTGCACCACCTGGCGGGCCTCCCGTCACCTCATGACCATTTGATCCTTCAGCCCCCTGTTGTTCCTCCGTATTGAAAACGCCAGGATTTTCCCCCAGTTGCATGGGAATTGCGAAACCCATATAAAGATACGTTGGTAAGAGACCATTGATGAAACTGTCGACAAGGAAGCCTCGCGTAAAGCCGATTGGAAGAGGGCATTGGATATCATTCAGGGAAGACGTAAAAGCCTGGTAATAAATGTCAAGGGCATCATAAAGATGATTCTTTCGGAATTCTGGGGTTGTGCTCGTGTAGAAGAAGTAGAGAAGGTCTTCGAAAATGTTCCCGCGCCGCATCAGTTGGAAGTCAATAAATTTCACATCGACTGGATTCCCGCCGTCATCGTACTTGAACATCATGTTGTTCACCCACAGGTCCGCATGAATTATCAGTGGAAAATACTTGGTGTCCGTTAGCATCATCGTCTCAAAGTTCCTCCCGTCTGCTACCGCTCCTTTCATCTTTTCCGTGAGGCGTTTTTCAAGCTCAGGCCAATTCTTTGAAGCGATTTCTATGGAATAGTCTGTGCATCCCTTCATCATACCTTCGAACTCTTGCTGCTTTTCCGGCTCAAAGAAGAATGGCTTGCTAATTCGCTCGAGGACCGTGTCGAAAAACTTCTCGCCCTCGTACTTGACGAAAAAGTAGGAATAGGCGTGGAAGCGTCCGAGTGCTTTTAGGAAGACAGAAACTTCGGCATAGTTTAATCCCACGAATTTGTCGGCCATTTTATATCCACTGGACCGGAGGTCCTCCATGGTCGTGTAGTCATCATTATCGTTGTTAAAACCAGCATAGAATTTGGGAATGGGCAACTTGTAGTTGGAAGGGCAGCGGGCTTTGATGGCAGCCTCAATGGCGGGTGCAACCTTGACATAGAATTCGTTCTCAACCCGAAAGGTTTGGCTCTCAACGATGAAGTACCGCATGGTCAAGTCTGATGCCATTGTTTTGTGGACGAGGTTAAGGGTTTTCCCCGTGGCCGTTTCAACTGTCACAGCCTTCAACTCACCCTGAACGTTGTCACCTTGGTTGGAGCCCTTATTCACTTGGAAGCTAACGATCGGCTGATTCACCAGCTTCTCTATAAACTCCTTTGTGAGCTCAAATGCCATTTCTGAAATAGAAATAAACTTGTGAATTCACCAGTCTCACGTCTTATTTAAACAATTACATCTCGCAATGATCTATTATTTTTTGTAATAGCATTCCACTCAGATTGTTACACTTGAAAGATGCACGACTTGAAAGATGTTCTTACTTGCGTTTTACAGAGGATGAAATATATGCGCTTCACTCCAGAATTTGAAAGTAGCGGTAAATCCTGGGTAGATGTGTTTATAAAGCTGGAACAAGCATAATCTAATCGTGTTAGACAAACCTGGAAACAGGTCCCTCGTACCACGTGCCTAAAATTCACATGACACTTCAGCTTCTTATCGGGCATGTGAATCCCAAGTTGAGTGAAATAAATCTGACATATATATACATATATTATTGGGAAAGTAATTTCAAATCAGTGGCCCGTGGCGAAGGCCAAAATGAAACAATTGATGGCCTCGGTATAACATTACAGTCACAAAACTGGACTGTGAGTTCAAATATGTAAACTGATTATGAGAATCATATGAATCTACCTTACAGAATCTACCATGATCATACCATCGAACAACATATGAAGTAGTTTTTCTGTGTGCTTATTGGCACTGTATTAGCCTTTATTCTTTACATTGCGTGACCGTAGGCAATGTAACAAAAAGCGCAACACAAACTGTACTTGAGCATGGAATTTGGGGTCATTGATTGTCATGATATTTTGAAATTACAGGATATTTAGCGCCATCAGTTCTTCAGTTATTTGAATTAGCCTGTCAACAGCTCTTGGACTGCGTTCCAAATCTTCTCTCAACTGAGCTGTAAAGAAACCCACGCGGATGGGCAAGGGAATGTCATTCAAGTTAAAAGGTCCAACAGGTTCCCCGTGGCTTGGAGGCGGTGATTCTGCTGATTTTGAATCTCCCACTGGTTGAGCACTGTCCGAGCCTGAAGGCGGTACACTTTGACTAGTATTATCTTCTTGGGGTTTTGACGGTGCATCTTTAACGCCTAATTGCATAGAAATTGCGAATGGCATCGCATGATACTGAGCCCGGAAACATTTGTAGAGGTTGTCGACAAGGTAACCGCGAGTGAAATAGGAAGGAAGTGGCCAATTAAGTTGTTGCAAAGTTTCGACAAACGAACGATGGTAAACATCAAGTGCGTCGAGTAAATGCTTTCGTCGTAACTCAGGTGTGGTACTGGTGAGGAAGAAGTATTGCAATTCTTCAAAAATGTTTCCTCGTCGCGTAAGCTGAAAGTCAATGAGTTTGACGGCAGTAGGGTTGCCCGCGTCGTCATATTTGAACATGATGTTATTCACCCAGAGGTCACCGTGAATAATTACTGGGAAGTATGTTTTGTCAGTGGCCAGAGCTGTTTTAATTAAATCCTCATTCCTCGTTCCTTCCAGCTTGGCTGAAACTTGCTTTGCAAGATCTGGATTTCGCTTCGAAATGACCTCAATGGTCATTTCTACCATCCCTTTATGCAACAGTTCGCCCTCTTCGGCTTTTTCAGGTGCCAGCCAAGCTAGCCTTTTAATTCCGGAGTCCACAGTGTCGAAGAATTTCTCTCCCTCGTAGCGGACAAAGTAGTAGGTAAAAGCATGGAACCGAGCAATGTTTTTGAGGACAAGCGCTGTTTCAGGATAGCTTAGGCCTGCATATTTGTCAACCATGCGGTAGCCTACGGGTCGCAAGTCCTCCATGGTAATGTAGTCATCGTTATCGTTGTTGAATCCGGCGTAGAACTTTGGCATTGGCAACGTGTAGTCGGCGGGGATCTTTGATTTGATCAGATTTTCAATTTGAGGAGCGATCCGGCTGTAGAAAGTGTTCTCGATCCGAAAAGTTTGGTTCTCAACGATGAACTGACGGGTGAATGGGTCAGGAGCCATTGTTTTGTGAACCAAGTTCAATATCTCACCCGAAACTGTCTTAACACTGACGGCCTTCAACTCACCCTGGACATTGTCGCCTACATTGGAGCCTGCCTTTACTTCGAAGCTAGAAATCGGTTGACCCAGGATTTTCTCAAAAAACTCTTTGGTCAGCTCGCACGCCATGCTTGTCTTTTTACAGCCTAAACCAAACTAATGAACAGGACCCTCAGCAAACACACAAAATTGTAGCCTTTGGTCTTAGATGGACAAAATTTAATCTAAATTTTGTAACGCAAGTAGATTTCACTGAAACTAATGTGAATCCAACTATGCAGGAATGGTAAACTTTTCCCTTCTAGAGATGTCGTTCTACTTGCCGCGCTAGCACGTACTCATTATTGCGGTATGGAAGATTGACTTATTTGTGCACAGAAGTAAATTTGTCAATTTATCTTATCTTGTGTGAACTTCTCTGCTGCCAGAGCTGTCTGTCCTGTGGAAGTCATATGACACTGCTTTGGTTCTGAGTGAACTCCGTCGTTGCATTTGCATTGCATGCAACTGTACATGACCAGTCTGAATCACGATCAGACCGATGGGGATCGACGTGTATTTATCGTGTGAAGAATGGTCCTGAATAAAGTAGAACCTCGTTTATCTGGCCCTTTTAACGCGGGCATTCTTTAATACAGTCACAAATTCCCCATCCAGAGAGGGCCCAGAATAACGAGGTTCTAGTGAACAGTGACCTGCAACTCCATTTCTGTCAGCATAGCATATATGTCTATTACTGAATCTAGCCACAGGATTGGCCCTTAGGTGCGATCCTGGATATGAGTCATCAAAGTTAAATTTCTGCCACCAACTATAGAGGTAAAAAATCTGGTCATATTGAGTGAGATGAAACTTACAATAACCGGTACTGCGTGTTATGAGCTCTTTGCATAATTCAACTGCATAACGTAAGTAGTTTCTTCGAAATTTTGGTGAACAGCAGATTAAAAGGAAATGAAGTGACATCATGCAATTTCGCTGGAATCAATCGTCTCTGTTTCTTTAGTGAGATTATCCTCATACGGGGTAAATGATGAGTAGGAGTTAGGAGTGACTTCATCAAAAGGGGATAGTAAAATTGGAATGTCTGCGCACGCATTTTTTGTACGCGCGCATGTCCAGAACTCCAATGTTCATGTGCATCAAGTGTTTTAAACTTTAACATTAAATTGTTATAATTTAAAACCGAATACCCTTCAGTGCACACCGCTTCGACACTGCATTTCCACACTCTCCATGAGGAGGGCTCAATTTCAATTTGACTACGCATACCACGCCACAGAGGAATATGCTCTGTTTTGCAATACTGTAAGTGTAAAATGCATGCTGCACATGATATTTTATTTCAAATATTGGAGGTTAGCTCCATCCACCACTTACCGTTGTCAGGCAGCGGAGATCAATCAATCCAAACTATAATAGCATTAACACCTAAAAACAGACAGATTGAAGTGCACGCTCTTATTTAATCAGAATTCAGACGAACTGTGATGAAACACTAAATGTATTTTGCTTCTCAGTATTCATTCTCTTTGTGCTACAATGTTATACAGTTAACCGCGAAACCGGATGATAGATCCTCTTGTTTTCTAATTTGATTTATTCATGACAACCACGGTGGACCTCAATGGAGCCTGAAACAGCTGAGATACACCATATGGAAATTTGAATTTATACAGCTTGGGCGTAACTAGAGACGGAAATTAAAATATATTAACATCAGAGACACTCATCAGGTTCATCCATATCGCATATTATAAGATAAATTTTGTTTAGACACTGTAGTTTACATTATATGATGTGGGTAGGTGATTCAAAACCCCATCAGTTTCAATTACATCATTTGTGAATAACCCCTTCGCCCATGCACAAGTGCTAATAAAACCGCGAATTTCATACTGCAGCCGGCCAGACTTTCAGAAGTAGCTATGGCACAAACAACGTTTTTCCTCCTTGTCACCGTCGTAGTTGGCTACGGCGCATGTTGGGAAGGTCAAATCGTCTTCCAAGATGAATTCGACGGCAATTCTCTTGACTTAAACAAATGGCAGTATGAAACCGGGTGATAAATTTTGTTTAGACACTGTAGTTTACATTATATGATGTGGGTAGGTGATTCAAAACCCCATCAGTTTCAATTACATCATTTGTGAATAACCCCTTCGCCCATACACAAGTGCTAATAAAACCGCGAATTTCATACTGCAGCCGGCCAGACTTTCAGAAGTTAGCTATGGCACAAACAACATTTTTCCTCCTTGTCACCGCCGTAGTTGGCTACGGCGCATGTTGGGAAGGTCAAATCGTCTTCCAAGATGAATTCGACGGCAATTCTCTTGACTTAAACAAATGGCAGTATGAAACCGGGTGCTCAGGTATACTGGTAATCCTAGTAACTAAAAATATTGTTGTAACGAGGTTGTGATAAGATACATTTGATTGATTGATTTCCAGGCTACGGGTCCAATAACTTGGAATGCTACGTTGGTGGGGACAACAATGTGCAAGTTCGTGATGGCAAACTCATCATAACTGCAAAGATTGAGAGCCGGGATGGAAAAGACTACACTTCTGGGCGGATTGTTTCAGAAGGGTCCCGGATTCGCCTATGGTGCTTACGTCGCCCGAGCCAGACTTCCCAAGGGTAAGCATCTCTGGCCAGCATTTTGGTTGCTCAAAGCTACGGACTGCAAATTCGAAGAAATCGACATTATGGAGTATCGCGGACAAGAGGTTCAAAATGTAGAGCTCAGTGGTCATTATGGTCGCCGCTGGGATGCTCTAGAGTCAAAGGGGGTCCTCCGAACTGTTCCAGCCGACTTGAGTGCGGACTTCCACGAGTTTGCCGTTCTTTGGCTTCCTGACAAGCTAGAGTACTATGTGGACAATGTCAAGTATCAGGAGCTTTCTTTGGACCCTGCTCAATGGCGGAAGGAGAATAACATACCATGCGGGGATGAAATTCGACCCTTTACAATGCCCAGTAACTTCATCCTCAATTTGGCAGTTGGCGGGAATTTCTTTGCAAATCACGGCCAGCTCACAGTTGAGGAGGCCCGGCAGTGGCCTAAAAACACATATGAGGTCGACTGGGTCAGGGTTTATCAAGCCTGAAAGCGCGAAAATGTGGGTGAATAAAATTGGTATGCGTAAATGCTAAACCGGGTTTCGATCAGTTAAAGTCAATCCGCGCCACAAAAAGATGGACATGTAATCACAAGGTGAAATTAATTTTGAGACTTTAATTACGTACATGATAGGACTTACACACACACTGCAACTAGCTAATTTCCAGAATTAGTAGAGGTTAAAAATAGTTTATTCAATTCACTTTGTGACGTTGGACGAGGCAGCTGTACCCCCTGCTGCTTTATGACGTGGGCTCTGTCGGGTGTTCAAAAATAGAAGCAAAACTACTGACAACAATCTATAACCTGGAAAATCCTGCCTCCGATAAAGCGTTCTTAAAGCTGGCATACTTAGAAATATATTACGGCTAATAGGATTTAAAGTTGTGAGACATCAGATTGCCAGAATTTATCATATCACATTTCGTTCGGCCATCTCACGCGTTAAGTCCATAAGTCGACCAATGGCACGTGGGCTCGCTTCCAGCTGCGCACGAAGTCCACCAATGAAGCCAGCCACACGTGCCTCCACCGGAATGTCAAGGAAGTTGAAGGCAGGCGGATGTTCACCAGATCCAACATTATTGTTTGCTGGCCCTCCATTTGCAGTCCCAAATTTCGGTGGTCCGCCTTTGTTTTCCTCCCCTAAACCCTCCTTCGGAATCTCATTCTCGAAATTCGGCACCGAAGGCTTCTCCCCTAGTTGCATGGATATGGCGAATCCCATATTAAAATAACCAGGTAGAAAGCAGTCGTGGAACCCGTCGATGAGCGCTCCTCTCGAAAAGCTTGGTGGTAAAGGGCACTCAATTCCGTCCAGTGCTGACTTGAATGCATCGTAATATTCACCCAAGGCCTGACTCAGGTGATTCCGCCTAAATTCTGGCGTTGTGCTCGTAAAGAAAAAATACTGAAGGTCTTCAAACATATTACCCCGTCGCACCATTTGGAAGTCTATAAACTTCACATCGACTGGCGTCCCATCCTCATCATATTTGAACAAAATGTTGTTCACCCACAGGTCGCCATGTAGGAGCAACGGGAAATACTGAATATCAGTTTTTGACATTGTCTTCATCATCAGATCCTGGCCACTGACATTACTTATTTTGTTCGCTACTCTCACCCCCAAGTCGGAATCCTGCTTGGAAACAATGTCGATAACATAATCTGACACGCCCTTGGAAATCAACTCCCCTTCGACCTTCTTTTCTGGTTCAGTCCACTTTGATTTCTTGATGCCGGATTCTACGGTATCAAAAAACTGTTCCCCCTCATGTTTGAGGAAGAAGTAGGTAAATGCGTGGTATCGACCCAAGTGTTTCAGCACTAGCGAGACTTGAGGGACACTCAATCCTTCGTATTTGTCAGGCATCACGTAACCGGATGGTCGAAGGTCCTCCATGGTCAGGTAGTCATCGCTGTCATTATTGAATCCGGCATAATAATATGGGATCGGGAGCTTGAAGTCTGAAGGATTCCGTGACTTGATCAGTTTCTCAATTGCAGGAGCTATACGGCTGTAGAACGTGTTTTCAATGCGGAACGTCTGGCTCTCCACAATAAACATCCGGGAAAACGGGTCAGGGGCCATTGTTTTGTGTATGAGGTGAAGCAACTTTCCATTGGCCGTCTCTACTTTAACTGCCTTCAGTTCTCCCTGAACATTGTCACCTTCTTTGGACCCAGCTTTGGCTCTCAAAGTCCACAATGGGCTGATTCAAAATCTTCTCAATGAATTCCTTGCTCAAGTCGTATGACATTTTGGCTCTGCGCACAGATTGTTCCCATGTAACACAAATTATAGAAAATTATAAAGAATACAGTCCACATAAAATATTACCCAAGTTTTCCCAGCGCCAGCTTCACCTCCTTGTATCAGTCAGTCAGCTGAGAACCACTACAGAATTCACGCCTAAAAGTACAGACAAGCACCTTGAAGTTAATAAGCCTCAGCAAATTTTGCCGCTGCAGAGAAGTACCCAGTCAAAGCTCACATGAACACTTGGTACTAATTTTTGGATTACATCAACTCAATTGTAAGTCTGAAGCCGGCTTGGCTGGATGTGTACACGCAACGCAACCTTGAATGAAACATCGCTTGATTGTCGCTTGCGTTCTGGAGTTTTTATGGCAGAGCCTTCACTATGTGTTTGCTTATGCTGATGCTGCTGAAAATTTATCAAGGCTGAACTGAGTTTTCATTAACAAGAAGTACAGTGTTGTGTAATTGCGTGTTCATTCTTATGCAATTCGTACGAGACTCATCACATGATTTTTTATGGAACAGGGCATAGAGATACAGCTACCGAGAATATACTCGTTCAATTCAAGTTTAATTTTATGCAATCTCATAACATTATCGGAATGTGAAAAAGGGCGGGCAGGGACAATAGAAAACTTTATATTGTTCATTAATTATTTAAAGGGGCAAGTTTGGCGGATATATAAAGTTACTCTGTTAAATCGCTGACTTGAGTAGTAGGAGGCACATAAGTTTTTTTGGCTACCCGAGAGTAAAACTCGTAAAAGTTTTCCGAGGGCCTTGGCTCCGTTTTGTTAACCGGCTGTGCTGATGACGTATCAGTTTTTCTAACTGACTCTGTACCCGCAGAACTGCTGGGCGTGCTCTCTTCATCTCCTAAAGATGAAAAGTGTTTCGGAAGAGCCACGGAGCTCTCCACAACGTGGTAATGATGTGGAGGCCAATAAGGTTGCGAGCTGGGGTTCAAATAATCACGCTTCTGCCGGACCCAGCTTACTGCGTAGCGCTTTCGAAGTTGCGAGCCGTACAGTTGGTCTATTTTGAATTTGCTGGACTTCGAACTATCTTCGATGAGGATGTTCACAGGTTTCCCGTCCTCCTTGAGACGGGATAAAACCTCGTAATGACCATCCTTCTCCTGAACGGGGGCAAGGAGATTCCCATCGTGAACGGATCGGACTTCTTTGAGGTGGAAAACTGAGCGGAAGTCTGCCGTGGGGATGTGTCGGCGGAGGGGAGTCATGGCCCCGGGGAGAATGAATGGGTCAGGGCATTCAAACCCTCGTCTCTGTGAAAATAATAGGATGTCAGAGGGTCATGTAGGATGGAAATGAGATGACAGTAGAGTAGTGTAACTCACTTCGGGTCTTCCTTCGTAATCTAGCTGAGTGCAAAAGTCGGCGTAGAATTTAAAATTAACCCGACGATTGCTCACTTGGAGTTTACCAATGTTCGGGAAGGGGAATTCCAGGCTTTTGTTGCATACCAAAGCACGCGCAAAGGATTGCAGTACGTCAGTTATAACTCCATCAACGGTACGGCGGAGCAGCCGGGCCCGCTGAGCTATCAACTGGAGATTCAATTGGGCGACCGGTAGCTAGAAGAATGTGGAGCTGATGAATGGGATGTGATGGGGATTAGAAGATCCTAACTGGCTTACATTGGAAAGTGTTTCATGCAACGGGGTGATGAGGTCATACATGCGGACAACGAATTCGGACAGGATCATAAAAGGTGTTCGTTTCCGCCGGGCCCTCCCAAACCCTTTCACGGATGGAAGAAGGAACTCCTCGGCAAATGTAAATGTGCCCAGGCCAGCTATCTTGACGGCATAGCCATCCTTCATGTTTTCTACTATGAACCGAGAGACCTCATCCCAAACTTTGATCACGTGCTCCGCGCACGTTTCCTGCTCCAATAATGTTGTCACCGGCTCGGAGGAGTTCCGAATAAAAGTGTCGGGGTCGTCGAAATGGAAACGGTTCTGACCCATTTCCAGGCTCTCATTGTCGGGCCTCCACGGAACTGAGGAATCGTGCGTGCTCGACACATCGTCCCACTTTCTGTTGTTCTCACTGTAGCCCGTTGCAACCTCCTGGGTAGCGCGCCAGTCTTCCATATCGGTTGTTTGTGGAGTTCACAGTACACGAGGTTATGCGTTATGAACAACAGTTTCCGTCTGTGACGTGGCTTTCGTGTTCTATTGATAAATCTGTTGAAGAGTAAATGTCATAAGATTCTTGATGGATTCATACAGTCTACCCACAGTAGTAGGTCTAAGGTTCATTATGGGTAGATGATCAAGACGAAGGACAGGATTTCTCTTCACTTCAGTCTTCATAATCTTCACTGAAGATACGTGTCGTATTTGTGTGGCTTCGATTTTATATCAGCAGCGGCAAGCGGCATTAATTTCAGAATTTTACCTGTTTATTTTGCATTATTTTTGTAGTCTTAATTCTAAAGTACAGAAAGAAATATTAATAATTATGTGACGTGGCAACGAGGCTGAAAAAGAAAAATAAGTTGGTCTGCTGCACTCCTAGGATGCAGCACCGTCAGAAGTTTTCATAAAGCGAAACAATTAGATTAGGTATAAAATATTTACTTCACTTCTCAATAAATTACATTTACATTTGATTTTTGCTCGTACAGCTCAAACCTACGGTAATGGGGGCAGTTCTACTCATTCTCACTATACTCTAACTGCTTATTTTCAAAATATTTCACTCGTCATATTTTGCTAGTACAGCTCAAACCTACGGTAATGGGGGCAGTTCTACTCATTCTCACTATACTCTAACTGCTTATTTTCAAAATATTTCACTCGTCATATTCCAAGGTATAAATTCATTTCTGACACAAGTACAGCACAATTTTGAGGCCTTGAAAGGTAATTAGCAAAGAATTACTCACATAGATTACTTATAATTGATTGGTTCACTACTCATTTCATAAAATTTTGCAGTTTTAGTTTCCAGTTTGGCGCGAAGTGACGACGACAGAACCATGGTTGGACGGAAACCGGTGACAGGAAGGATTAATTCATTATTTTCTGACTCGAAGAAGTGACCTTCCGATTTATCATAGTAAGGGAAATAATATTGATAATATTAACTTATTTTCCTAATTATCCGCATCATAGTGACATTCACATATATACATATGCACATCGATAGAGCTTAAATTAAGACACCCTCCGACTTTCCAGTTGCTACAAAACTAGAAGGCACAAGCTTTATCTTTGTTCCGTGGCCGCTCAAATTCATACTTGTTCATGAAGTCGGTGCAGAAAGTGGCAGTAGCGTTCCGACAATTCACAATGAGCCGACCGATCCCGCACAGGTGAAACTCCACATGATTGTCCCGAACAAGCGCACGGTGGAAGGCCTGTGAAGAACAAAAATACAAATGTCGCTATTATTATCAAAATTATCAAATAAGTTATGGATATTAGTGAACACAATAAAAAACGTACTGACACTAGACACTTAACAATTAACGTACAGTTAATAAGCTATACTTGACGAGAAACGATTTGATGTACATTGAAGATGTACCTGAATCACCTCCTGTACGCATATTTCCACTGTGCTTCGCGGGAGACAGGTGTTTATAGCAATAGTTGACA